>BROG01000833.1:115000-207500 GCA_030159075.1 Atrina japonica
CATCACAGTGGCTAGATCTGTCTATCGTTATCCTCCCATTAGCTGACACAAATGGGAATATGATAGGAATAAAGGAAAACATTGCTTGAATCTGTGTCTGAACAATGATTTGTAATCCTGGCAATATGTAACCATCAAATGAGTAATGCATAGGGTATGTACATAATAAATATATAGGTAGGTAATACAAGGTGTTGTGAAGTCTAAACAGCACTGACAACAGGTGTACAAGATGCCAGATATAATGCATATACAGGTAGGTAATAGTAAATACAAGGTGTTTTGAAGTCTAAACAGCACTGACAACAGGTGTACCAGATGCCTGATATAATACATATATACAGGTAGGTAATACAGGGTGTTTTGAAGTCTAAACAGCACTGACAATAGGTGTACCAGATGCCTGATATAATACATATATACAGGTAGGTAATGCAGGGTGTTGTGAAATTTAAACAGCACTGACAACAGGTGTACCAGATGCCTGATATAATACATATATACAGGTAGGTAATACAGGGTGTTGTGAAGTCTAAACAGCACTGACAACAGGTGTACCAGATGCCTGATATAATACATATATACAGGTAGGTAATACAGGGTGTTGTGAAGTCTAAACAGCACTGACAACAGGTGTGCCAGATGTCTAATATAATACATATATACAGGTAGGTAATACAGGGTGTTGTGAAGTCTAAACAGCACTGAGAACAGCAGATGCTGATATAATACATATATACAGAACAGGTGTACCAGATGCCAGATGCCTGATATAATACATATATACAGGTAGGTAATACAGGGTGTTGTGAAGTCTAAACAGCACTGACAACAGGTGTACAAGATGCCTGATATAATGCATATACAGGTAGGTAATACAGGGTGTTGTGAAGTCTAAACAGCACTGACAACAGGTGTACAAGATGCCAGATATAATGCATATACACAGGGTAGGGTAATAAATAGCAGGGTGTACCAGATGCTGATGATAGTCTAACTACTAGCACTGACAATTAATTTTCACTTTATCAGTTTATGATCACTTTGCCTTTTGGTTTCTAGATGTGTTGCTGAACAAAATTATTATTTCTTAAAATTGATAAGTTTCTTGACTTTTGATTTGCAAGGTAGGATATATTTTGTATGTCCAATAGAGTTTTGTTTTCTAAGCAGTTTATGTAAGAATTTTCATCATAAAATAATGAAACAACAATATTACTCTGTTCAGAAATATGAATGACCAATACAAGATATTTCAATATTTAATTTACATACACTGGTGATTCCCTTTTCAAAAGTACTCATTTATTTCTTTATTTATTTACTAGTTAAAAGAATTACATATAAAGAGCTGACCATATAACAAATAATTTACCCCAAACTGTTTCATAGTTCACATATCTCTATTCTAACAATGATACATGTACTACCTTTTCAATTTTAGCCCTCGATTAATTTTCTAACTTGTTTACCAATATCTACTGACAGAGATATATACCATATATGTATATAGTTACATGTTTTGTTGACCTGCAATTCTGTTAACAATGGTCATACACACTGAGAACTGCCAATTTTTGTAAAGCTTTAAATAAGTGAATAGTATACAATTAAACAGCATGGAGTTGTCTCCCATGATTGACCTTTACCTTAAAAGGCAAAATTAAACAGTTTTGAAAACAAAAATCAGCCAGTATCATTACAGCAAAATTGAAGAATGGTGTTTAAGATAATTGAAAGAATTAAGACTGCGACAGTGATTCATAATCAGAAACTCTATATCTTTGATATCAGGGTGAAAAGATTTATTGATTAAACCCTTCCATGATCTGATGTAATTATCTCCAGCTCATAGCTTGGAATCACAATTCTTGTGCAACTTAATTCCTTTTAACTCCACAATTAACCTGAGACGCTAATACAAGGCATTAGCCAATATCATAAGGTTTAACCTATTACAGTCCCTCTAATATACATTGGAACTGTATAATTACATAAATACCAAATCATTTCCTTAATAGACCATTTTGAAGTCTTCATAAAATGTCCCAGATGGGTTGAACAGCAGTTTTTTATTTGGTATTTTTAGAACTGAAGTATTAATTACCCAGGATTGGTGTATGACTATGTACAATCTGACTAAGGTTAACAAAATTACTTTTGATGAGCTCCAAGAACTTTACAACTTCTTTTACATATTAATAGTTATAAATGATTAAAATTATTTGATAAGATGAATAGATTATTTCTCTTTGGAAAAACCACCTACAATTACCAAAATGTATGAAAAGATGGGTCTCAAAAGTTCAAGATGAAAACTACAATTTCAAGTGCTGATACACGCATGATTAAATGGCTTCAAATTGTACTTTAGCTGCCACCAATTTGAATATTAGTGTTTCACTTTAGTAAATCAAACATGCAATGTGATGAATGGATCCAATGTCACCCCAATATTTAAAATCTGTGGAACTTTAATAACTAAATTTGGTTATAAAACCCCATAATTTGATATCCTGTTAAATACTTGATATTGGCTTAATTTATTTAATTTATCAATACCAGGTAATATTTCATAAAATTCAAAGGAATACCTCTTTCCATTTAGATCTTTTTCTTAAAGAAAAAAGTGACTTAAGCTTCAAAAATTTGAAGATACACTTGTAGTTAAGTAAGACTCAATGTAATATACATGTACAAATGACAAATATATGTCCTGTATATAGACATGTACATTCTTTTGAATATATCAGTGTTACATCTGAAGCAGATATTGTGACTGTTGTACAATGAGAAAACAAAACACAATGAGGCCAAAAATAAGATTTTAATTGTTTGATGTTGCCTGTCTACCCAACCAAAATGCTGCCCCCAAATTATTTTTTTTTCACATTTTTTGTATCAAGATTTTTTTTCAGGTTCAGTTCCATCAACCAATCTTTATTAACTTGTTTCTTGAAAATATTGTTTACACATATCAATCTTTTTTCACATTAACTGTGTATGCAAGAATTTACAATCACACCATTCTTGCTTTGTTTAATTTCCTTTACTTGGAAAAAAAATAATTTGCCTACCTACCTACCCACATCTGGAAAGTATGGACAGGCAACATCAAACAAACAATTTTTTAACAGTAGCCTGAGTGTTTCACCGCGAGGAATAACATTTACCTCTTTTCTGCATGAACTGGAAGAGGTCATCTAGAAACTCCTTCCTCTTTGGGTCGTCGCTCAGTTCATACAACTGTGAAAAAGCCAATAAAAGAAAATAAAACGGTTAAAACATCTATGTAAAAGATGACATGTATCAAAGCAAATATATGAAATATAATGTAACATAGAAATATATAGGATAATGTATATAGGATTGTATAATACAGGTTAACATGTAAATATATGGATACATAGGCTGAATTTAAGGATTATGAAACAATACAAAACTGAGAACTGATATATTGGTACAAACAGGAAATGGAGCATTTTATACAAATTAAATTGCTGCTGCATATGCATCTACCAGTTTATGATCAAACAATGCAAAAATTCAAAAATACACACATGAAAAGAAAACTTCAAAACCAAAATATAAATATACATGTATGTCTCCAGTTCTTATTCTTTTCAGTACAGAAAAAGCTGGTAATAAAATATTTCAACAATGAATCTATTTTAAGGTTTTCTAAACAGTTTCATCTTTCGAGTAGATTGCACTTTATTATATTATGAAGTGAAAATAACTAAACAGAAAACTAACATCAACAATTTATCTATTGTGGATGCATTATAAGTGTCTGGTATAACTGAATGAAGGAATCTCTTGATTTAAATTAAATTTACTCACAACAAATCTCACAAGACAAATGAAATATATTTTTGAATCTTATGTTCTGTTTACAATTACTTAAAACATCAAATACAGGTGAATAAGTGCACTCATGCTTATTTTTTAGTTTGCAAATGACTCTGAAGAAATCAAGTCCCTAAGTTATATCATTTATATTGCAAAATATAATTGGATAAAAAAATTAGTTTTTTCTTATTGTTAACTAAAGAAAGATATATTTTTAAATATTTCTAAACTAATCTGTAAATGTATATAACTTTGTATCATTTTTAAACAAGCTTAAGATGGTACATTTAAGTCTGATAACAGGTATTCAAATGTTAGTATCTCTATCATATATGTCAAAATAATAGATAACATTTTAATTTGTATCCATATTATTTCATTTCATATCAACATTTAATAACTGCAAAATTATGTATCAAATACACTTTTCCTTAGTGAGGCACCATGTGTAAATTCAACAGCTTCATAAATAGATATTAGATGTAGATCTATACAAATGAAACAAAAACTACAAAAAGGGGGTTATGCTCTGTCTCATTTCTTCTGATGACAGTGGTAGGCATTTTTTCATAATATAAAAGGAACAAAAGTGGTTTTGTAATCAATAAATGAAACTGGTCATATTAAATAAGGGACAGCATGACAAAAGCTGAAAAAGTGAAACAGATTTATACCTCTCACTAGTGCTACAGATCACACAGCTTTGTTACTACATTTTCATTCTAGGGATTCGTCTGATTCATAGGATTAGGAATCCAGGGGGAAGGGGCACCCCACTTTTTCACAAGCATTATAAATGTGTAAGCAAATAATTTCAAATCTAATTGTATATATTTATTGCATAATCAACAGGCATATAAAAACAAATTTTAAACCAGTAAAACATTTTCATAGAAAACAAAAATTGACCCCCTCCCCCACCCCCTGCCTCTTTCCTCTTTTGGTTTGCTTCCTGCGTCAATTGTTTAATTGAAATTTATATTGGTTAGCTTGCATTACCAAACAATATCTATATGTTAAACTTGTTGTCTTATCAATACTGGGACAAATTACTGAAATCATAATGGGCTAACATATTTGTTTGTTTGCCTTTCACAAACCCCTCGCTTCCCCGCATTAGGAAATGAAGCTGGAACAGTTGAATAAAAAGCCACTACGGACAAGACGATGCGGCATTTCCGGAAATGTACTTAGACATAACGAATGGGTAGCTTGCATTCACCAAGCCAATTGGCGATATTCCATTTTTATTTTCGATATTTGCATTATTGGTTGGAGGTAGACTCTACTTAAAATAAATGGTAACCATATTATTTAACTGGATGACTGAAATATGGATTACATTCAAGTAATTTTATGCTCTTGTTATGGGTGAGTACTGACTAAAAGAAACGGACGTATATGTCACATTGTGTATCACACTTTAATCGCCACCGGGTACTCGGAGAGTCTGGCAAGATCTTATCATTCCTTTACAAATAAACCCCTGCTATCATTATCGCAAGGAGCTCTGGATAAGATGTGGAAGTCGTGTATCTTGAAATAGAGGATTTAAAAATTGTGGCATACGTCCTTATCTGCATAAAAGAGCGATATATATTAGCTTTATATATCGCTGATTTAATGAAATTCACTTTTATCCGGGGACAATCACATCAGCAAGATTCTGCACAACATTAATCGACCAAGAAATTCTTAAATTGAAATCAAATATTTGCATCGAATGGTCCAGGTCAGTGAAATGATAATGCCTAAACAACTTTACATTAAATATTAAGTATATATGTACAATGACTTTACGTGATGATGTATTTACATTTGTACAATGAGTGGTCCGGTCCTGATTAAAAAAAGATCAAAAAAGAAATAATTATAAGTAAAATAAAATACAAACAACCATACAAAACACAAAAAAAAAACAGAACAAAAAAACAAAAACAAAACAAAATAAAAAACAAAAAAACAAAAATAACCTAAAAAAATGTCAATCACCACCGGGTGATACCAATCTCCCAAGTCAAGGTTTTCCGATCCACTCCGTTACTCACACCCGAGCCTGATAGAAAATTTGCATCACGTATTTTCATTGAAATTATCCGTGTCTGATATATACTATAGGTGCTCATATTTCTGCATGTATGGCCGGGTATAAATTGTTGCTCGCACACATCACAATATAACCTATAATATGATCGCGAAATCTTACAACTGCATCTGATTTCTTCATGACGACTATATAAAAATATAATTGCCCGTATGATAATTGATATAATGAATGCATTGCCTGATTAGTTGTTGGGCATACTGAATCTATATCGGCTTTATTAAGACTGACCAGCTGGACATTACAACGCAAAGTCCAAACAGTCGGATAAAATATTACAAAACATATGTTCAGATCGCGATCAAGCTTTAATTAATACAATTAAGAAATGTGTGCCTCCTATACTTAAAACATGTTATAGTCAACATTTTAAGAAGAAAACAGTTGCTATTCCTTTTTCTTATATTCAGAGAAGCTTTAAAACCTGAACAACTGCAATGGAATTCAATGTGATGACTTGTACATAATTTACACGAGAGCAGCACGCTATGGTACAGTTCTTGGAATACAAGCTAACGACATGGTATAAAGATGACTTCTCAAAATGTATTTTCTGCTATTTTTTGTTACGAAAATTGTAAATTATCTATTTTATCCTTATTTTTTTTTTAAAAAAACATGAGTTTTTACGTGTTTGTCGGACACAAGTATCAAAATTACGAACGGTTTATCGATTTCTATTTATAATTGTCATTTTAAAATGTCTCCTTGTAAAGTTTTGACGTTTTGTCTTCCAGACCAGTATATTACTAGAACTTGGTGTGATATCTTTTCGTCAAAATACTCATTAATCATATTCAATGTCCCCGTCTTAAGTTGTAACTGCAACTTTTATGTAAATGAGATAATATGAAAATAAATTGCCATACATATTGTGTCTTGTTGCAATGACTGAACTCTTTTAATGTTATACAAATATATTGATCCCGTGGTCTCACAAAGTGTTTCGAAATATTGTCTTTTCTGAGATATTTTATCAAACAAAATATACAAAATTATATAGTAAGTAAGTATAGTATTGTATAATAAGATATATCTGAAAGGACAATATTATAGACATTCCAATAAAAATATAAAATGAGTGAAATGATTAGATTAATGTTCTTGTAAACATTATAGTTTAATAAATTCTGATTTTAACCTTCACACAAAACCTAATAAAAAGATGAGTTTGGCATCTTGTAAATTTTGTATTTACATTCACCCAGTAAATTAAAAATTTACATGACATGTTGCTACAACTGAGATTAGAGTTGATAGATAAATAAATACACGTACTTGAATAAATAAATAACTGAAGTAAATAAATAAATAAATAAATAAATAAATAAATAAATTTAAAATTGGATAAATAAAAGATAATAAAATAAAATTAACATATAACAGTCCTGTTGCATGTGTATATTTTAATGTGTGATATTTTACAATGCATTTCGACTTAAAATTAAATTTCAAAAGCATTGTAATTTAGAACACACATCGTCACCTTTTTTATAAACAATGCTTTTTCAAAAGTAAATAATGGCATACATATTTTTGATTCAAAATGATACAGAATTATTTCTATAGAAATGGGGAAAAGAAATCACCAGAGGGGATTGTGTGAAAGCCAGGCGAGATATTGTACATGTATTTCGTCAGTTTGGAAATCTAAGTAACTGGCTTTGTCTTATCGCTCATTCTATTCCCCGTGGATACATATTCTGAGGCACGCGCTAGCTGTAATCTTATATCCTTTTAAGCTACCGAAAGTCATTGCCATACGGCTGGTCCAAATAAGAAAATAAAACTCAAATTGTTGCATGAATTTATAAACTGATTTTTTTGTTTTCATTTAATTTGTCTCTCGTGTTTGATTTTTTCCTCCTCGCTTTTATTCGTCTGTTTTCATTTCACGTTTCCACCTCAGTTGCTGATCATGCCTGTCAGAATAATTATCAAATGACGAAAATTGAAAACAAATATAGTCACTTTTTGTCAAGATGTTGCAAGTCAATGTTTATATAATTGCCTCCAAAAGCAAATGTTTATACAAAAATAAATGTTGGGATTTTATGGTATAAGAAAAAGTCGTTTATATTTAATTTCGATTACCTTGGGGAATACATGTGCGTGCTCTATTCCAAGAGTCGGTTAATGTTTAAAATTGATATATATTGTTAGTAAATTAATGTTATTTTATACAAAAATGGTATCATAATAATACGCATGTTTGTTATACAAATATTGTTTCAGATCATTGTGTGGTATTGATGACTTATAAAATGAAAATTTCCTTAAATTGTTATTGATTTTTATCAAAATAAATTCTACTATTCGCCGCCACAAATTTCCAAAGGTGATAATAAAAAATCGATTTACAATGTTCCACTATGTAAGTGTAATACAATGGTTTATCATGTGAAAATAAAAAATGTTGAGTTTAGAAGAAATTTGCGTGTTTGCATTAAAATTACAAGCTCGTAACAAGTCGATAATCTCACAATAGGTCAACAAAATGCTATAATTGATTAAACCTATCAATACTTTTATTATATAAAAAAAATCCTCAAAGTGGGAATTTGTCCATATGGTAAATAACAGTCGATTCAACAATTAAGAACTAAATACTATGAAACGATATAGAAATATTTAATGCATATTTAATGAAATGAATTAGGTTCGATTGATTAGTCCGTGGCCATCGATTTGATACATGGTAATTTGGGCATAGCGTGAATTCACCTTGCCCGGCTGATTACCTAAGCCAACAGGAGAAATTAAGACCGAAACCATCTCATCAAAATTTCATCTGTCTCTTTTGCTTTAGTATAAAAAGCCAGAAAATAAATTCTCTCAAGGTACCGATAATAAAAGAACCTGATTTCAAGTAATAGCTTTTTATGGGAGTCCAATTCATGCGATATCTAACAATATAATGCTGTATCACGAAATGTACGGACTCTGATAAATTACAAAATAAAATATTGTACCTAGGGAAATTGTGATAATTCACCATACAAATTTAATAAATAAAATATTACATAAAAATAGAATTAATTTTTTCCCATAGTATGATTTCTATTTTAATTGATGCAAGGCAAATTGAAGAATGTAATTGCGATTTCAAAGAACCATTACTGCGCTAATTGAGATAAACATACCATGAATATATCTGGTCTTAGAAACTGAACGGAAAATATTGAGACACTTTAATTTGAAGAATCAACTAAAACGTTGAATAATAAACTCTCTTGGGGATATATATGACTAATTAAAAGACATTGTTTTCCTTTACATCTTAAGTTCCATTAACGTTCAATTAACCATTCATAAACAGGTGATGAAAATTAACTTAAACAAGGTAATGTGTGGTACCTGTTTGAATTGTTCTTCGAATGTCCAGTGATGGGTGGGTCCTTCTGTGGGTGATACGGATGTGGCGCTCTGTGGGGAATGAGAATTTCTGTGATAAGCTCGGTCTAAAAAAGCAGTGTGACTTAAAAGGTCCAATCTAGGGGATGTATCTGATTTAGACAAAGGATGACCATCCCTGACCGGTCTAAACTCATCATGATGCTTATTAACTCTCAAGTCTTGTCCTCTCTCTGCCTCAAGCTGAGAGAGACGTTCTGCATGTAAACGTAGTTCCTTAGCACGGAGTTCTTCATGCCGTCTTATGATAGCTTCCTCGTGTGCACGTTTTAATTCCTTTTCTATTTCTTCCTTTTCCTCTCTTTCTTGACGTTTGAATTTTTCGTATATTTCTCTGTCTGCTGGATCAAGTTTGTCAAAACCAACATCATCAACTTCCCCGTTTTCACTGTTGTTGTCCGACATACCAGACTCATTAACCTCCTCGTTTGACTGAAAGGGGAGGAAAACAAATCAGTACAGAAAAAAAGAACTTATGGTAACTTACAACGTTACTGTCACTAAGCTGGTTTTAGCATATATATATATATATATATATATATATATATATATATATATATATATATATATATATATATGTATATATATATATATATATATATATATATATATATATATATATGCATTTTTCATATTTACATTGTTATATTAAATAAATAATGAAAACAATTTGTATATGTAAAGTTATGGAAGTATGACAAACATGGTTATTTGATGACAGAAGACTGCACGTGCCAATTCTGAACGCATTTACAATAAAAACAGACTTACTTGAATATATTTACCCCAACAAAATTGTTTAAATTACTTGAATTATATAAGAAATATTAAATACCCTTATTAATATTTCTTGTGAATAAACTACACGATGATATATACATGTATAATTTATTACAGTTCTAATACCAATTGAATTCCCGTTTTGAAAAAAACTCGCACACATGGAATAAAAGTTATAAGATTCAATTCAAAGATATTTCGCGATATAAAAAACTTATAAAAAAACTTATCGTACATGAAAACAGAAACGCATAAAAATGGGCTGCAACAATTACTTACCATACTTCCTTCGCTGTTCTCTCCGTTGGACATTTCTGCCGAGTCAGAATGTAAACTTATGGCCTCTGTCTTAATTCTCTTGATAAGTCTTATAGTTGTTGGGACCAATTTACTATATACACTTTATCAATGGATATAATCCTATCCCGTCATCCGAATAAATTAATTTATGCACAGTGAATAATAGCACGTGGTTGCTATTAAACCACGCCCCCTTTATGTTTGACACTTCCAACCAAATCATACTCTCTAACAGTGAATAAATAAAAAAAATACTTTAATAAACGCAACAGCCCAGAATTGTTATGCTGTTTGTTACATGAAATATCATAGATAATATTTTTGTGAAAAATGTATCATAATTATGTAATAACTAATTTGTGGTGAATGTTGACATGTAGAGACTATTTCAATATGGCGGCGCCCTACAAGAAGACGTTGGTAAAACAGTTACCACGTGTTGGTGATAAAGTCACAGCAGATACACTCTACTGGAAAAATTTAGAGGTCGGCATTTGCAGGAGTGAATATTTTATCTGTCTGATTACAGAACTGACAATGTCGACATACAGTATGATTGGATTTTGGGTCGTATTGTCAGCTGGGGGGGGGGCGCTGTGTTACAATCACTGATTAGTTACAGTGTACATACTGGTAAATTAATTAGAATGCTAACATATTGTTTTGTTTGCTTGGTTCTGAAGTATATCTCTCGGTTTTAAACCAACACTTAACTGATTCTTAACTGAACCTGGACCCAATTGCACAACACGTCAACAGGTCGTTAAATTTTTAACGGAGACAAATAGTGAAATACTGCCTCTGCTTGGATTCGAACCCAGGACACCTGGTGTACTAGTCTGGTGCTCTACCGATCTAGCTAAAGGGGAAACCTCACTAGCTCAAGCTAGTGGGAACATCATATTACTACCCTGCCACATTATTCCCCTCCATTGAAAGAGTCGTCCCGACTCCCTTAGAGGTAGCTATCACCTGAGGGGCAATTTAAGGATAATCACTTTTACATTACCAGGAAAAACCTAGGTCCAAACGTTGAGCGCCATTTGTAACAGGCGAAGAAAAATATTCGGCCAGACCAGGATTCGAACCCAGGACCTTCCTAACACTAGCAGGACGCTCTTACCAACTGAGCTATCCCGGCCGATACCCTATGCACCGCTACACACTTCCCCCCTTAACAAGATTTCTGACCAGATTAACACACCATCGTGAGTTATTTATTTGGGTGCCAAATGTAACAGGCTTGAAAAAATGTGCGACAAGACCGGGAATCGAACCCAGGACCTTCCTAACAGTAGCAGGATGCTCTTACCAACTGAACTTTCCGGGCCGATACCCTCTGCACCGCTAAAAATTTAACAAGAAGTTAACCAATGTTAAACCAATGGATTAACTGTAGGTTAGATTTAACAATGTGTTGTTCAACCGGGTCCTGATGTATCAGCGAAAGAGTATTCAGAGTAATGTGTACTGCCACTGGCTCTGGTGCATAGAATTACTTAGTGTCTGTGGAAACGCTGGGTAAAATCAGAGTATTTTATATGTCCCAGCGTTTCTGTTCACTGCCTCTTTGAGATGATATGAAACTTATCTTCAAATTTTATGTAAGTACATACATTGTACCTATTTTATGTTTATGTTTTATATTTACTTGTTATATAAGACTACTAGCCTCTGTTTTAAATAAACAGACACCTCCCTTACAATGGACAGAGTAACTGGCGCAGATATGCATAATTTCTTATTTTTAACCTTGAATTAGTGGACAGTTTTACTATGATCAACTTCCATTTCCACAGGCGATTTCTCACTAAGCTGTATGTCCCAACTTCTATCTTGAAAAACACTCCTATAATCTTTTGTTTTGTATTTTACTTGATATTTTTATCCTTGCATTGCATTGTATCAGTTGATTACAAGAACAATTGTGTTGGTTTTACATGTAAATATTTTAGCAGTAAATGGTCATCCTTCATGCAAAGGACATCTCTCTATAACGGACAATTTGATAAGTCAGGCAATAGTCCACTAAACACAGGTTTTACTGTACCTACTTTTCGAGCCTAAAAAATCCGTGTCAACACAAAATATTTTATGCACCGATTATTTGTTACAAAATCCTCTCAACATTTTAAATTTTTATTTGTCTGCCATAATGTTTTGAAATATCGTACATGTGCAGACTAAAGGAAATGGTTTCCTGATTTCCAGCATAGGGTCTCACAGGGGAGCATTTATAAAGTTACTCCAAATGGAAATGGAACATTTTGAGTGTCTTTACAAATCCCCCCATGGTCAAAATCTTGGAACCATTTCCACTAGTCTGCACATGTGCAATATTTCAAAACAGTATGGTAGATGAAAAAAAAATTGAAACTGTTGAGATTATTTTTAAACAGCTTCAGGATTAATATACATTGCGGAAGAAATACTTTTTTGAGTTGGATGTTACTGTAGATATGTTAAATAATCAGTACATAAAATATTTTGTGTTGACCTGGATTTTTTATGCCCATAAAATAGGTACAATGTATGTACTTAAATAAAATTTGAAAAAAAGTTTCATATTATCTCAAAGAGGTCATGAACAGAAACACTGGGACATTTAAAATGAAAGTCCATTCATCAGGATTCTATCATATCTCACAAATGTAACACCTGTCCCACAAAATGGAGTCACAGTTGAATTGTGGTATCAGATATTTAGGACATACGCTGTTCAGGCAAATGTTTGACCAAAAGAAGTCTCCAAAACATTTGATTTGAATATATTTTTGTACTCTGAAGTATGATCCAATTAGCATTTAAAACTATTGTTAAGCATCTGAATAAGGTGCTGCAATCCATCCCACAAACACCAATGTTAAAGCAGTAACATATACAGCATCAGGTACTGACCAATGAAATTGTGAGATACATTTGTACAATAAACACCACTATAGTGGGCAACAATTGGGCAGAGAAGACTACCCCAGTTCTTGATAAAATCAATATCATGAAACTTTTTCTATTGTTATAACATTTCTTTGTATCCACATGTAATTTGGATCTACACTCACCTTATTAGTTCTAAACTAAGCCTAAAGACATGTCATCTTTATTTAAAAGGACATGAAAATTGAAGCAAGATAGGGAATCGTTCAAATCTTGGTTGTGAAAATAGTTAAGTTATGTTATTGAATTTTCCAGGTCAAGAAAATAGATTGGCATTGATGGTTTTGCATTTTCATTCATATAAATGCATATTTTTAGGGGCTCCAAAAGCATTCAGAAATTGGTTCATCTTTAAATGTCTTTATCTAATGAAAGAATATAAGCATATTCTGACTGTTACCATACATTTTACTCAGGTGACTGTTTAGGTGCGTTGGGCCTCTTGTTTAACTATCAGCCAAAAACGTAAAATTGCATTACCTATGAATTTGAAATAAATAATGTCTTAAATTTATAAAATAGTCAAAGAGTCTTCACTTTGTAACTTGGGGCAACAATACTGTTTTTTAGTTCATTTAATTTAGTATAACCAGGAATAATAATGTTCCTATTATTTGTAATAATCAATGAAATTTGTTGTGTTGTGATTGTCAGTTTGATTGCCAGTTTACTATTGCTATAGTATTATTGGAAGGTGGACTATTGTCATGGTCTATTGCATTGCCAGTTTACTATTGCTATAGTATTATTGGAAGGTGCACTATTGTCACGGTCTATTGCATTGCCAGTTTATTATTGCAATAGTATTATTGGAAGGTGGACTATTGTGATTGTCTATTGCATTGCCAGTTTTCTATTGCTATGGTATTATTGGAAGGTGCACTATTGTCACGGTCTATTGCATTGCCAGTATATTATTGCAATAGTATTATTGGAAGGTGGACTATTGTGATTGTCTGTTTCATTGCCAGTTTACTATTGCTATAGTACTATCGGAAGGTGCACTATTGTGATTGTCTATTGCATTGCCAGTTTTCTATTGCTATGGTACTATTGGAAGGTGGACTATTGTGATTAATAGAATCAATCCCCACTTTGAATTCCAGATGAAAAAATATCAGTCGAGGGTGGGATGGATCAATAAGTCACAACCGAGGCATTAGCTGGGGTTGGAATATTGATTCATCCTACCCGTCACTGACATTTTTCTATCTGGAACTCAAATTTGGCGCTGGATTATTTTTCTTGCACATTGAAAGCTCAAGATCCTGTTTGTTCATGAACATGTATTTATCAGTTTGACCTATTTTAGTTGCTGCATCACTCATCCTTTAATTTTTACCCACCATCCAGAAATAAATATAAACCTGTATTATGCACACATATATTTATTTCCTTACAAACTTTGGTAAGATATTTGTGTAACTGATATCAAATTTTAACAATGTAAAGAATCAACACAAAGATCTCCTGATCCGCCATTTTTACAAACAATGCAGACGACGTGTGAAGGGATACAAAGTTTTCTGGATCAGCAGTTCCAGATAGAATTTTGCAGTACTGATAAAACACAAAATCTGTCTTTCCCAGGTGTGAGAATGTCTATTTCATTGTCAGATAACTATTAAAACAGTTCTAATGGAAGGTACACTATTGTGATTGTCTAATGCTTTGCCAGTCAACTATTGAAGTTTTACTATTGGGAGGTACACTTTTGTGATTGCCTATTGTGTTGCCAGTTTACTATTGCAGTAGTTCTATTGGGAGGTACACTTTTGTGATTGTCTATTGTATTGCCAGTTTACTATTACAGTTTTACTATTGGGAGGTACACTTTTGTGATTGCCTATTGTGTTGCCAGTTTACTATTGCAGTAGTTCTATTGGGAGGTACACTTTTGTGATTGTCTATTGTGTTGCCAGTTTACTATTGCAGTAGTTCTATTGGGAGGTACACTTTTGTGATTGCCTATTGTGTTGTCAGTTTACTATTGCAGAAGTACTATTGGAAGATTTACTTTTGTGATTGTCTATTGTATTGCCAGTTTACTATTGAAGTTTTACTATTGGAAGGTACACTTTTGTGATTGTCTATTGTGTTGCCAGTTTACTATTACAGTTTTACTATTGGGAGGTACACTTTTGTGATTGTCTATTGTGTTGCCAGTTTACTATTGCAGTTTTACTATTGGGAGGTACACTTTTGTGATTGTCTATTGTGTTGTCAGTTTACTATTGCAGAAGTACTATTGGAAGATTTACTTTTGTGATTGTCTATTGTATTGCCAGTTTACTATTGAAGTTTTACTATTGGAAGGTACACTTTTGTGATTGTCTATTGTGTTGCCAGTTTACTATTACAGTTTTACTATTGGGAGGTACACTTTTGTGATTGTCTATTGTGTTGCCAGTTTACTATTACAGTTTTACTATTGGGAGGTACACTTTGTGATTGTCTATTTTTTGTTGTCAGTTTACTATTGCAGTAGTACTATTGGAAGATTCACTTTTGTGATTGTGATTGTGATTGGAGGGGGGGGGGGGTAGGAGAGAGAGTTTCTAAAATATTGATTTAAGTACATGTATTGAGAAAGTAAATGTCCATACTCATATAATTTGCCTGTATTTTACATACATGTCTTCTAGAAATTTTGAAATATTTCATGTCATTTATTCTGCCAGATTTAACTGAGTATATTTGCCTATTTACATAATAATTGTGCATGTTTAATACTGTATGTGATGATGGTACATTTTAGATGTAAAAATTAAATTTAAGCTTAGATCAATGTATTTCTAATCTATTATTCTACCCAAATTAAAAAAAAAACCACACACACACAAACACACATGTATGTATCTTATTAATACATTGTATAGTGTTATGGAAAACGTTTAATTTTAATGGGTTTAATTATGATTTCATATAGCATAAATAATGCTGTTCTTTTTGATGTTATTAAAGTTATTAACATAACTGCATTTTCAAATATTTTAAAATTCTAATTTTATTAAAATATCTAATATTATTGACATACATGCAACTATTGACAGGATAAATTTTGCATATTAATAAGTTATTGAATTCTATAAAATAACCTAAATCTTTTTATGATATTGATATAAATTTAAGTTTTTAGCCCACCATCAACAGATGGTGGGCTATTTAAATCATCCTGCATCCGTGGTCTGTCCTTAAACAATTCTTGTTATCGCTAGAAAGCGCTGAAGGGATCTTTATGAAATTTGACATATAGGTTTTCCTTGAGGTCTAGTTGTGCACTGTACATTTTCAGGCAGATTGGATCACAAAATGGCTGCCAGGTGGCCATCTTGGATTTTGACAATTAAAGTTTGTTATCGGTATTTCTCAGAAAGTTTCAAAGGAATCTTTATGAAATTTAACATATAAGTTCAATTGAGTATTAGTTGTGCACTGTACATTTTCAGGTGGGTCGGATCACAAAATGGCTGCCAGACGGCCATCTTGGATTTTGTCATTTAAAGTTTGTTATCGCTATTTCTCAGAAAGTATTGAAGGATCTTCATGGAATTTGACATATAGGTTTTCCTTGAGGTCTAGTTGTGCACTGTACATTTTCAGGTGGGTCGGATCACAAAATGGCTGCCAGGCGGCCATCATGGATTTTGTCAATTAAAGTTTGTTATCGCTATTTCTCAGAAAGTATTGAAGGATCTTCATGAAATTTGACATATAGGTTTTCCTTGAGGTCTAGTTGTGCACTGTACATTTCCAGGTGGCTCGGATCACAAAATGGCTGCCATCTTGGATTTTGTAAATTAAAGTTTGTTATCACTATTTCTCAGAAAATATTAAAGGGATCTTCATGAAATTTGACATATAGGTTTTCCTTGAGGTCTAGTTGTGCACTGTACAATTTCAGAAGGGTCAGATCACAAAATTGCTGCCAGACCCCATCTTGGATTTTGACAATCAAAGTTTGTTATTATTTTACAATTCTTTCCCCCCTCAGTTGAAAGTTTCTTCTGGTAAAAGAATTGGCTAGAAATTGGAAGAATTTGCCAGCTAAACTTGTTATGTCACAAGTTTTAGGAATCATTAGCAAAAGATGACAGCCATGCTTTGAGAGGCATTTTTGAGTAAAAGTCTGCATTGTACATGTGTTAAATAACTTTTGACTTTATAGATAATATTTGTTGATGAACTAAAACAATATACATAATTATATATATATATATATATCGAGCTAAAACAATATAGATAATATTTGTTGTGAACTAAAACAATATACATCGAGCTATATATATATCGAGCTATAACAATATAGATAATATTTGTTGTGAACTAAAACAATATACATCGAGCTATATATATATTGAGTTAAAACAATATAGATAATATTTGTTGTGAACTAAAAAAATATACATCGAGCTATATATACATCGAGCTATATATATATCGAGCTATAACAATATAGATAATATTTGTTGATGAACTAAAACAATATACATCGAGCTATATATATATGTCGAGCTATATATATATCGAGCTATATATATATCAAGCTATAACAATATAGATAATATTTGTTGATGAACTAAAACAATATACATCGAGCTATATATATATCAAGCTATATATATATCGAGCTATAACAATATAAATAATATTTGTTGATGAACTAAAACAATATACATTGAGCTATATATATATATCGAGCTATATATATATCGAGCTATAACAATATAGATAATATTTGTTGTGAACTAAAACAATATACATCGAGCTATATATATATATTGAGCTAAAACAATATAGATAATATTTGTTGTGAACTAAAAAAATATACATCGAGCTATATATACATCGAGCTATATATATATCGAGCTATAACAATATAGATAATATTTGTTGATGAACTAAAACAATATACATCAAGCTATATTTATATGTCGAGCTATATATATATCGAGCTATATATATATCGAGCTATATATATATCGAGCTATATATATATCGAGCTATATATATATCGAGCTAAAACAATATAGATAATATTTGTTGATGAACTAAAACAATATACATCGAGCTATATATATATCGAGCTATATATATATCGAGCTATAACAATATAGATAATATTTGTTGATGAACTAAAACAATATACATCGAGCTATATATATATCGAGCTATATATATATCGAGCTATATATATATCGAGCTATATATATATCGAGCTAAAACAATATAGATAATATTTGTTGATAAACTAAAACAATATACATTGAGCTATATATATATTGAGCTATATATATATATTGAGCTAAAACAATATAGATAATATTTGTTGATGAACAAATATCATGAACATGTATCAGAGCTAAAACAATATACAATGGACATACTACAAATGGCATGCTCAGAATAAGACAACATGTAGTAGGAAATCATCCTATTACAACCTTGGTCCTTGTTGCTTTACTCCGATTTACATAACATGAAGAGGTGGAGTAACCTTTTGATTATCAGTATCACTGTCATTGATGGAAAATTCTATATCAATATATATCGTTAAGTAAAAAATATCGATAAATCGAATAATGTGGTGCTTCTATGAAATGCATTCAAATTATATAGATTCATTATAATATTTAGGTGTTTTATTGTATATTTTACTATCTGATGATTAAAAGAAATCATTGCAAAGAAAACATTGTTTATATGAACAAATATGAACAGTTAGAATAAAATGTAACATAGTTCAAAAACATGAAGTAAAACAAATGGAAAATTTTGGAAATTGTAAAAGAAAGTACATACTGTGAAATGCAATATGAAATGTATCAATATTAAAAAATAAATGTATCAACTGTCGTATCGAATCAATCTGTATATTGATACATTGATATCAAGTCTATCAATGACAGCCCTAATTATCATACAAATTATTCTATTTACATTTTTGTTATGACAAGCTTAATGGGAAAAACATTTTATTCCTCACTGGATACCCTCTTTTGTATGGTGACAAGTAGGAACGATTTCTCTTGCCAGTGTTATTCTAATGCTATCCTTCATTACTTAAAATTTAAACTCATCCAAGACAAGAAAGTGTTCATGGGACTCTAGTCAGGTTATATGTATTGTATGACTACTCAAAGTAATAGATTCACTCTCAAGATATATGATCTACATGAAGTACTGCAAATGTAGTAGGGGCCTCTCTGACCCAGTGGTCAGAGCATCACGCTTTGAATCATGAGGTATCTCACTTCTGGTCAGCACAGGTTTGAGTCCCGTAGGAACCTAAGCTGATTTCTGTGAGATAGTTTGCCAGTTTACTTTTGGAAAGCTGGTGGTACCCAGGTTCTCTCCTCCACCATTAAAAACTGGCTATCACCCTATAACTAAAAAATTGTTGAGTGTGGCATTAAACACTATTCAAATTAAAAAACATGTTGTAACAAAGTTTGTCACTGGTTAAAAAAGTTTATTTCAATCTCTACATACTCTTACGATAAAGTGACAAGCATTGAAAACAATTTGTTTTATTTTCCTATTAGATTTACAGGTATTGATACATTTTAACATTTAATTTCTTCAAAATGTGTTAAGTGTTAATAATTTTGACTTCATTGAAAATTTCAGATACCAGTTACCAAAAAGGAATATGGCGCCATAACACACATAGATTTCTCTCCTGTGGATCCTCATCAGTTTGCTGTCACTAATTCCACCAGAGTAAGTATGATCCACAATTTTCGATATTTCACCACCTTCAATGACTTTGGTGACAATTTCTTTACTTCACTGTGTTTTATTATGGTACCATACGATGATGTTTGTCCATCCGTAACACTTTGTCCGGTATGTAATTTCTACATGCCTCATCATATATGACCTTGACTCAAGGTCACACCACCTACCGGTATGTCAAGGTCACCTTGGACTTGAGTGATATGTCCATGCCTGAGTCACTTGATAGCTTACCAAGCTAGCCTCCAAATTGTCACAGAAAACATTGTCCCAGCAGTTACATTTCCAGAAAAAGTTTGTGACATTCATGTATATGGAAAGAATAATACCAAACTTAACTGCACATTATTTTTATGGATATTTAATAATTGCTTTATTAATTTGTCAAAAATATTTTTGAAAAACTACATTAAAACTTGCTTTAGCAATCACCTTTGTATAAACACAGACTGGTCATAAAGACTATTTTTTGTCATCCCAAATAGTACCATTTGTGTACAAATCAACCTCTATATAAAGACCACCTGGTCACAAGTCTATTTTCTTGCTCTTCCCAATATTACCATTTGTGTACAAATCAACCTCTATATAAAGACTACCTCCCTATAAAGACTGGTTTTGTTGTATCCTCTAGAGGGTCTTTATATACAATTTTCACTGTATTTAAATGAGATGGTAAAATATTATTTTCAAATAATTGAAGTCAATGCATGTTGAGTTAAAGTTAAGAAAGTGAGAATTAATATGAGCAAAATAAAAAGAAAAAAAAATTAAAAAAAGGAATCGCAGTGAAACCTGTTGTCTCAATAGTAACAGGAGCACCCACATTACGACGATATATCTGGAATTCGAGATAGCCAAAATATTAGTTGGCATATTTATCTCTTCATAAAAATTGAGGTCGACCATTCCACTGTAACATGACAGGAATTTTAACCCATTAGTTTTTGACAAAACTAGATTTTGAATTATTTATGAAATTGAATGTTAAACACATAGATCATGAAATGAATTAATTCGTTAAATCAAAAAATTTTTCCATACCCCAAAAAACAGTTGTGGAAGAAATAAGACTTTCAGGTGTTTTTTCAGACTGACAAGTTTTTTTTTTTTGACTGGCAGATTATGTAAGTTTGTCAGTCCAAATGTCTGACAATATTCAAAAGTTTTCAGCATATCTGCCATATTCAGATTATCCCAATTTACAGTAGTTAAAAGAAAAAGGATCTATGGCATACCGACACATATTAACTTCTAGTTTGGGTGCAAGACGATCACATTTAAAATGTCTTCACACAACACCATATCTATTAACTACATGTGTGTGTACATGTAAGAAGCAAAGTTTTTGTGATACCTAAGCAGGGTTTTCCCTTATGCATGTTTTCTGCATCTCTGATGTATTAAGTAATTTTGGGACACACAAAATGATTAAAACCCGAGTCACAGAGGTCACTCTATAACTCAGCTGATTTTGATTTGGATACTGAAAAAAGGTTTCGTGTTTTTCATTTTTGGGATATATTACGTCGCCGTTACTCAATGAGACACACAAAATTTTCTTAGGACTCACAAATCTTTATCTTGTGGGTCTAAGGGACTCATAAAAACTCAACCCTAGGGAAAACTCTACCTAAGCATTGTGTAGTCCTGTATGTCTCCAGCTATCTAATGGTGCTAAAACTTCATTTCTATCACTTCATACACACGTAACTAACTTAAAGGGGCATTAACTTTGTTATCCTTTTTTCCCCTTTATCACTACTGAGATTGATTTACAATAACAAAAAAGAGATATACACATGCATACCGATTCGTAAATTCCTATATATTTTCAGAAAATTGCTAGAGAAACCCAGGATTGGCACTTTTTACTTGCAATTGGTTAACCCAACCTTACTATTTGTGTATGAATACCACACTGGACCTGACTTTATTTTCACAAAATATTCAGTAAACCTGCTTTAGTGACCACCTGTGTATAAAGACCACCTGGTCACAAAGATAATTTTTTGCTGTTCCTCATAGTACGTTTTGTGTAAAAATCAACTTCTATACAAAGACCACCTCCCTATAAGGACCGGTTTTCTTGTGTCCCTAAGGAGGTCATTATATACAAGTTTCATTGTATATAGAAATATAAGATATTTTCTGCCTGTGTATAGCTCTTATGTGTTATTGTACATCAAGTACAAATAGTAAAAGTGGAAAAAAATCAAATATTTCTTTTGGCAAAATACAGCTAATACCCCTTTGAGTAATTCTAGCCAACAGTAACAATGGTTTAGGAAATGAAATAAAATTCTCTCATAGCAAAGTTTTTCTTTAAACTTGCTGAAATCTGAGATCTAACAACTCAGAAAGAACAATTTTTTTCTCAGATGTAATTGTTTTTTTTTTTTCCAATTCTGATTGGATTATTAATTGTAGAACTATTGTTGCTAAGATAAATTTGCGCTAACATGAAGATATATAAAAGAGTGCCAAGATATGTGTTGGTTTTTATTGGTTGAGAAACACATACAGAAAATTACACCGTCATACAACCCCTGCTGGTTTTTGTTTTATTTTAATAGGTGGGAGGGTGGTTACTTAATGATATTTGTAATCATATTATACCCCTCAAAACTGTAGGAATCATTCCTATAGTGTGAGATTGTGAGTGGTGAGGAGATATTCTAGATGCTGTCGATGAGTTAGAAATATACATGTATCTTCCCCTTCTCATGTTTATTTTGCGTTGACTGATGAAAGTTAGAAGATAAAATCCATTCACCAGTTTTGATGTAATTTATTATTCTCAAGACATTTATTCTCTTCTCCAAAAGTATGCAAACGTGAATATTTTTAGTGAATCAGGAAATGTTATGAGCTATTTTGATACACACATGTGGGATATTTGGATCGACACAATTTTAATACAAAGAAATTAAATTAAGTCTCTTTACGACAGTTTTAGTAGCATTTTATATTAGTAGTTAAAAGCATTAACTTGTGTGTAACATATTAATGATGAAGAGTTTGGATTTAGTTTTATTTGAATGTAAGATTTTTGTTTTTGTTTTTCTCCACATGAAACTGTTTTTGTTGGTATTGCCACTGATATAGTTTTGACTTTATGATCTATGCTTCTTAAATATGATTGGAATAGTAGAACCGACGCCATATGTTCATTTCAAAGAGCTTTATATTGATAAGTGGATGCGAAATTGAAATAAATCAGTTGAGAAAAAGTATGAGAAATGAAATAAAACAAATAGAAATGAAGGACTGAGTAAATGGTTTTACTGATAGTAAAACGGTATGGCCAACAGCTGATTCCTTTCACTTTGACAAAAAAAAAACTTTCTCTTTTTTTTCTTAAAGAAAATAATCCAATTGTTTATTGTAAGATGTAATGAAAAAAAAAATCTTTCCCAAAAAAAAAATATATATTATATCGGGAAACTTAGAGTGAGAAACGATTTTCTTTTACTTTTTTTTTCATCTAAGAGAAATGATACCATCAGTAGATTTTCTGTGGTAAACGTGATCAGCGTGTGTGTCAACTTGGATCCATTTTTTCCTGATTTGATAAACAATAATTAATCACTAACAAACAGATAGATCTACAAATAATCAGTTAAACATGTTTTTGTTGATTTTGTTATTTCTGCGGCAGGTTTGAATGTTTTTATTTCTGGTATTACAGTGATCAAGATTGAGAACTTAATGCTGTGTGTCAGAAATGACTTACAAATGCAATCTTAAATTTCATATTTAGAAAGGAAGCTAAAGTTTGTATGAATTAAGAAACAGCATATAAGTAGGGTTCTCTGCATAATGCTCTTAGACTTTTAATCTCTTTTCTTCTTGCTAATCTGCATGTGATGGTTGCTTGGAAGAGCATTCAACTCACCCATGGACCACTCACAATGGCCTAGTGCTATAGCATTCATCTAAGAACATAATATCAGGGGACCACTCACAGTGGCCTAGTGATAAAGTAAATGTCATGGAAATAGAATATCTGAGGACCACTCACAATGGCCTAGTGGCGGCTATAGCAGTGCTCTTATAAGCAGAAAATATTGGGACCACTCACATTAGCCTAGTGATAAAGCAAATGTCATAGAAGCAGAATATCTGGGGAGCATTCACAATGGCCTAGTGCTATAGCAGTAATCTTAGAAAAAGAAAACCTGGGGAGCATTCACAGTGGCCTGTTGCTATAACAGTCAACATATGGAAAGCATTCACAATGGCCTAGTGCTATAGCAGTCATCATCTGGGGAGCATTCACAGTGGCCTGGTGCTATAGCAGTCAACATATGGGAAGCATTCACAATGGCCTAGTGCTATAGCAGTCATCATCTGGGTAGCATTCACAGTGGCCTGGTGCTATAGCAGTCAACATATGGGGAACATTCACAATGGCCTAGTGCTATAACAATCATCTTAGAAACAGAAAATCTGGGGAGCATTAAAAGTGGCCTAATGCTATAATAATCATCTTAGAAACAGAAAATCTGGGGAACATTCACAGTGGCCTAGTGCTTTAACAGTCATCTTAGAAACAGAAAATCTGGGGAGCATTCACAGTGGCCTAGTGCTATAACAATCATCTTAGAAACAGAAAATCTGGGGAGCATTCACAGTGGCCTTGTGCTATAACAATCATCTTAGAAACAGAAAATCTGGGTAACATTCACAGTGGCCTAGTGCTATAGAAGTAGTCTTAGAAATAGAAAAGCTGTGGAGCATTCACAGTGGCCTAGTGCTATAACAGTCATCTTAGAAACAGAAAATCTGGGGAGCATTCACAGTGGCCTATTGCTATAACAGTCATCATCTGGGGAGCATTCACAGTGGCCTAGTGCTATAATAGTCATCTTAGAAACAGAAAATCTGGGGAGTATTCACAATGGCCTTGTGCTATAGCAATAATCTTAGAAACAGAAAAGCTGGGGAGCATTCACAGTGACCTAGTGCTATAACAGTCAACATATGGGAAGCATTCACAATGGCCTAGTGCTATAGCAGTCATCATCTGGGTAGCATTCACAGTGGCCTGGTGCTATAGCAGTCAACATATGGGGAACATTCACAGTGGCCTTGTGCTATAACAATCATCTTAGAAACAGAAAATCTGGGGAACATTCACAGTGGCCTAGTGCTATAACAATCATTTTAGAAACAGAAAATCTGGGGAGCATTCACAATGGCCTAGTGCTATAACAGTCATCATCTGGGGAGCATTCACAGTGGCCTATTGCTATAAAAGTCATTTTAGAAAAAGAAAATCTGGGGAGTATTCACAGTGGCCTAGTGATAAAGCAATTGCCCTAGACACAGAAGATTGGGATCATTTGTCTAGTGAAAAAGCAGTCATCTTAAAAACATAAGATCGGTTGACCACTTACATTTTTCCATTGCTAAAGCAGTCACCTTGAAAGCAGGTCTGGGAACATCTTACTGTGTCTTAGTGAAAAAGCAGCACCTTCAGAAGCAAATCTGGGGAGCAATCACAGTGGCCTAATGATAGAGAAATCACCACACAGTAAGAAGGTTGAGTTATCACATCTAGTTACAATGAACCTGTTGATATATATTCTAGTGACCAAATCTGGTGAGCTTATGGTAGAACATTCTAAGCTCTACCTCAGATGTAGTAGGTCTAAGAACTAATTAGAGTGGCATTGTGGTAAGGTCTAGGGACCACTTCACCTCAATGGCAGTAGTATCAAGCATTAAATCTTTAAGTTTCACGATACCCTCTCAAAAGTTTGTAAACCGATATTTGGTCAATTTTGTATGATGGTTGGTCATATTATGAATTTATTGATTAATGGTTCGTGGCTGACCTTTCTCGCATCAATCTTTAGGCAGACTTTTCCATAATGACATCACAATCAAATGCCCTGTCAAATGTTTGTGATATTATGTCATCACAATTGGATAAAGTCAAAATGTACGACAACAGGCATGTGTCAGACATTTGGCAATACATGTAGGTCAGTTAAATGGACCTTTCTGTCAGACTGTATTCTGGGTCATTTGATTGGAGATTTAGTTCAATATCAAAGTTGGAATGGTACACTAGTACTCCAACATTTCCCTGCATGGGTCCAGGATGTGTGTTTATCATACCTAACCCATAGCTCATAAAATTCCAGGAAATACAGTGTCAGTGTGACAGATGAACTACAAAGGTGTATTGGCATTGTATACATGTATGTAGAAACTTTAATGTTAAATACAGCTTCATACTTTATTGAAATGTTTGAGGTAAGAATCCCATTGAAACATGTAAATAGGACCTCAGCAGGGGAGATAACCCTCATTTTGTGAGAATGACTTTTTTAAAACTTTTCTATGTTTAGTTAACAAAACATAAACTTAGACTCTGCGGATACTGTAAACACAGACTTCTAGTAGATGTTTTGTGTAGCTACAGATATGTTTTATATTCTTTACTTTAATATATATAAAAATATTGCAAATAAAAACTTTCTGATAAGAAGTTGTTACACTATATATAAGTCTTTGAAGACGTAGGTCCTGATGTTTTCCAGTCTCTGAGGTTGTTACATGTCTCTATATAACCCACTCATCTGATTTTTTTACTCCTTAATTTATATGCATATAAATTATGTATAAATAATTAAAAGTTGCTATAAAGGTTAAATGTTAGTCGCTGAAGGAAATGCATGACACTTATATAAACAGAAATTGTATTTTGTGTTATGTGTTTGTATATATATTTATAAGAACACAGTCTTTATAGCTTTATATTTGTTGTCACATCTGGAATTAATAGAAGTCATTCTTTGTTTAGCTATTTCATATTTAATGTTACCGGAACAGTGCCGATATGTAAACGTACATGGATATTTAGGTAGACTTTCTAAATGTAACAGAATTTACTTAAATTATCTAAGATGATATATTCCAACATCAGTATCTTTGTATGTGAGAGATGATGGTAAAAATGAACATATATATTTTTTTAGTAAAGCTAAAGGATATAATGAAATGATTTTTGTTAAAGGGACATTAGCTTTGGGTTTATTTTTTCAGGAAAAAATATTTTGTTTTTTACTACTAAGATTGATATACAATAGCAAAAAAGATAAACACAGGCACAAAAATTCTTATATTCATACATATATGTGAAAATTGCTTGAAAAACCCAGTTTGGCAATTAATTGTTTGAAAATGATTACTTTGACCTTACTTTTTGTATATATGCATATAACACAGGACCTGACCTTATTTTCACAAATTGTATAGGAATGTAAGAATTTTTATGCCTGTGTATACATGTATCTATTATTTGTTGTTGTACATCAATCAAAGTATTAAAAAACGAAATAATTGTTTAAGGAAACATAGCTGATGTACCTTTTACTTTCAGAATATATACCGGTATATATATATATATATATATATATAGTGGAACCTGTCTTGAAAGACTACTTTCATAAAATACCATCTGTCTTTTAAGACCACATTCTAAAAACCACATGGTTAAATAATCCTTTAAATGAAACCTCTTTTAAGATACCACCTATCTTGAGAGACCACATTTCAGTGGCAGATGGGGTGGTCTCTTTAGACAGGTTCCACTGTACATACATATATATTCCATAATAGAATATGTAATATGGAAACATTGAGCTTGGGATAGACTGATATGACACTAATATTATCTTTATCGGCTAAAGGATAAGCTGAAGTACATAATGAGATCATCTTAGCCAGGGAAAAATGATAATGACAATTTATTACAATATAAAATTTGTTATTTTTAAGTGTTATTTTTCACTTGGCCAATCAAAACATTTTTCAAGTTTTGTGTTAGTGTGTCAGTTTTTTCTAGGTGTATAAAAATAATGCCTAAAAGAAAATAGAATATTATATGAATTGCTAAATAAATTTGTATAATCTGTCATGTTGATATTTCTTGTGTTTTGACAATATACATATCCCCGTGTGAATGCACTATTTTCTTAGTAGTGGAGTGATCAGTTTCAATCAAAACATGAAGTGGTTTGTTTACATTTCACAAGCTGAAAACTTGTACAAAAAATCAGGTAAAGAAACTTAACTGGAAAAATGTAATAAATGGAATATTTGCATTTTTTTTATGAATAACATTTTTATTTCATGCAGTGAGGTAGAAGAAGACATATCTTTGTATTTAACACTTGTGCTATGCACTCATGTTTAATATTATTCTTTTACCTAATGTTATGAAATAAAAATGTTATTTAATAAAAAATTATCTTCTATATCTTCTATGTCTTCATAATAATGTGATATCTTTTTGTTGTGAATATTCTGTTATCATTTTTCCAAATTTTCCAGGCAGAAGGTCCTGGGTTTAATTCCGGGTACCAGTCATACCATCTACTAAAAGGTGGTAGTGACTGTTCCTTTGCCAAACACTTGGCATACAAAGTTTCAGATGAGACTAAAAACCGAGGTCCCGTGTCATAGTGGGCGTGGCATCTAAAAGAACCCTCACTTCATTGGCATCTCAGTCCATACCACAGGTCAAAATTTGTGACACCTATCCTAAAGCTGGATACATCTCCATGTAACAGAAAACCTCTTGGTAAAATGTAAAATAACAACAACAACAACAAAATAGTTTTGTTTTAATTTATTTAATTACAGAGTCTTTGTGTGTAAGGGTCATATAATTAATAACATGCAAAAATAAATTTTGAAAATGTAGGTAAAAGAACAAAATGATAAACTGGTTACCATAATATTGTATTTGTTTCTCATTCCCCTTTGCCCGAAATGAAATATATCGGAATAATTTATGTGATAATAATAATGATGAAAAAAAAGAAAAACATCTGCCTGTTAGTAGGTTTTATGTTCAATTCTTCACGTTACTTTGTGGGAAGAGAATTCTTGAAACATTTGGTTTATAAACTAAGACATGCCTGAAATGGATAAATGTAAATATATCTGTAATATGAATTATTGTAAATCTAGGATAAAGTTATAGTGATGAATCTAATAACTGCAATATAATTAGTTATCTCATCCTATATTGCTGGAAAGGGAGTTCCTATATTAATTAGAAATTCAGATTTGGTTGCTGTAAGGCAAGTATATTGGTTTATAATGACAGAATCTTAGATCTTACAGAGGAATTTGTACATTTGATCAGCAGTACACAGATTATAGGAAGCTTCACATGTATCTCATCTTAATTATTACATGTAAATGTGTATTTCTGATACGCCTACATACTTGTATCTAATCACCGGTTGTAAAAACAAAGCGTTCTTAGGAAAGATACAAGGGCAATAATCTTTCTCAAGCTTGATGTTATAGCTTAATGTGTCACTGTGATGTTACACAAGTTCTATTCCATAGGGAATGGAAAGAGAAGAATAAATTATCAAAGAACCTAGATTAAGATAAGAGAACTTGCATTTAAGTTTAAATACTAAATAAATTTCTATTAGATTCTCATTTTAGACCAATCATTCAGTTACATTTTTTATCTGCCTGATTAAGTCACCAGGCCCCGAAGTCACCAAATTTACTCAGTACTCAAGCTCAGCTAACTTTTCACGATTTTAAGGTAAAAACATGCAAACTTCATTCTGTAACTGGACATGTTTGTTATTGATTAATTGTAAATAATGATAAAAAATTATTGCTAATTGAAGAAAACCTCAGAAATATTAAAAAATTGTTTGAGTACGTACTCAAATCTTGAGTACCGTACTCAACGTATTTATTCGTTTTTTACAGGGAAATCATAAGTGTTCAAAAATTTATATGTAGGTAAATGATTAAAAATCAAAATATGTTTTCTAATCACTAAAATCCAAAAGTTTTATAAACAATTTTATAGTCAAAATAATGAAATAAAAGTTGAGCTTGAGTATTGAGTAAAGTTGGTGACTTTGGGCCCAGATACACAGGTGAAATTTGCAATTTGTATCTTTCATGCAAAATATTTTTTTAACTGTTAATTGATATTTAATTGTTATCAATTCTACACTGTCATTTGGAATTCTTATTCAAATTCATTTGTTATACCACTAGGCTAATTTTGTACAAATTTGGTAATGATATTTCTTGTATTTTTTAAATGCTATGATTTCAGTGTCCTTGTTCATTCTTAATTAGGTTTGAAGAGGCAGTGCCAAAATTGAGAAAAAATTTTCTTTTACCTAAGGACATGTAGTTTATATATATGCATTAAGTAAAATCATAAATATATGTCTATTGACTGTTATAAAAGAATTCCTTTAATGCTATCATTGGTAACCTTGACCCATATTAAAGCTATATAGAACTTAATGTAGAGTCAGATATCAATTAATGAAAAAAATAAAAAGCAAATTATATATGTAAATAAAATTTTATAGCCAGCTGGAAAATGAAGTTTTAAGTTTCAGTAATGATATTCAGAAAACAATTTTGTTTAATTTGTAATTCTAGACTTAGAATTTTCAAAATAAAACTCGGAATTAATTATGTTTGTCACGATACTAATACTAATATTGCAGGCAACAATTCTTTTTATTTTTTTTTAACTAAATTACAAAATGTATGGAATTAAGCTTTGTTGTACTGAAAAATTATTTAATGTCTGTTGGCTATGACTAGTTACAAAGCAAGGTTTGAAATTAGCAGAAGTCCACAAATTCTGAGGCAAGTAACTTTTACAGTGGACTAGTCAAGGTTATACCTCAGCTAGTCCAGTTGACTGGTAGAAAATATGTTTAAATATTACAATATGAACATATGAATTAATCATCCCCTGAAATTTATTTTGGCAAACTTACACTAAGAATATCAAAGTTGCGTTGACTCATGACTATATAAAAACATGGAAATAGATAACTTAGGTAATCTGAGGTACCAACTGGTTAAATATCTGGCAAATTGGTAATTCCTTGTAACACTTTGGGACTAGTAAATTTATAGTAGGCTAGTAAAATTTGTTTCCAACTAGTCCGACTGACTAGTGAGACAAATGCTAAATTTGATCCCTGCAAAGACACCACATGTGGTATATCAGTACACAATTACATCTGTAGAAGGTCAGATAATGGTGCTGAAATATCTTTTAATCTATGCAATATGAATACTGTATACCTGGACATTTTTGCTCCAATTTATATTTTGGTCACTTTCATCCTTAGATGAGAGGCCTCATTTAAAATGAAAGCGACATTTTCAAGCTAGATATCTGCAGAAAATGTCCACATATACAGTGGTTAATCCATACAGTGAGAGTGGTTGATCTATACAGTGAGAGTGGTTGATCTATAAAAAGAGTGGTTGATCTATACAGTGAGAGTGCTTAATCTGTACAATATGAGTGGTTGATCTATACAGTGAGAGTGGTTGATCTATACAGTGAGAGTGGTTGATCTATACAGTGAGATTGCTTAATCTGTACAATATGAGTGGTTGATCTATACAATGTGAGTGCTTAATCTGTACAATATGAGTGGTTGATCTATACAATGTGAGTGCTTAATCTGTACAATATGAGTGGTTGATCTATACAGTGAGAGTGGTTAATCTGTACAATGAATGTGGTTAATCTATACAATGTGAGTGGTTGATCTATACAGTGAGAGTGGTTGATCTATACAGTGAATTATTGATCTATACAGTGAGAGTGGTTAATCTGTACAATGTGAGTGGTTGATCTATACAGTAAGAGTGGTTAATCTGTACAATGAATGTGGTTAATCTATACAATGTGAGTGGTTGATCTATACAGTGAGAGTGGTTGATCTATACAGTGAATTATTGATCTATACAGTGAGAGTGGTTAATCTGTACAATGTGAGTGGTTGATCTATACAGTAAGAGTGGTTAATCTGTACAATGAATGTGGTTAATCTATACAATGTGGTTGATCTATACAGTGAGAGTGGTTGATCTATACAGTGAATTATTGATCTATACAGTGAGAGTGGTTAATCTGTACAATGTGAGTGGTTGATCTATACAGTAAGAGTGGTTAATCTGTACAATGAATGTGGTTAATCTATACAATGTGAGTGGTTGATCTATACAGTGAGAGTGGTTGATCTATACAGTGAATTATTGATCTATACAGTGAGAGTGGTTAATCTGTACAATGTGAGTGGTTGATCTATACAGTAAGAGTGGTTAATCTGTACAATGAATGTGGTTAATCTATACAATGTGAGTGGTTGATCTATACAGTTAGAGTGGTTGATCTATACAGTGAATTATTGATCTATACAGTAAGAGTGGTTAATCTGTACAATGTGAGTGGTTGATCTATACAGTAAGAGTGGTTAATCTGTACAATGAATGTGGTTAATCTATACAATGTGAGTGGTTGATCTATACAGTGAGAGTGGTTGATCTATACAGTGAATTATTGATCTATACAGTGAGAGTGGTTAATCTGTACAATATGAGTGGTTGATCTATACTATGAGAGTGGTTGATCTATACAATGTGAGTGGTTGATCTATAAAGTGAGTGGTTCATCTATATAATGTGAGTGGTTGGTCTATACAACGAGTGCTTAATCTATACAGTGAGAGTGGTTTATTTATACAGTGAGAATGGTTGATCTATACAGTGAGAGTGGTTGATCTATACAGTGAAGATGGTTAATCTGTATAATGTGAGTAGTTGATCTATACAATGAGAGTGGTTGATCTATACAATGTGAGTGGTTGATATATATACAGTGTGAGTGGTTGATCTGTACAATGAGTGTGGTTAATATATGCAATGATCTATTTAGTGAGAGTGATTGATCTATACAATGTCACAGAGTGGTTGATCTATACAATGTAAGTGGTTGATCTGATCTATACAATGTGAGTGATTGATCTATTCGATAAGAGTGGTTGATCTATACACTGAGTTTTTTTTATCTATATTGTGAGAATGGTTGATATATACAATGAGAGTGGTTAATCTATACAATGTCACAGTGGTTGATCTATACAATGTCACAGTGGTTGATCTATACAATGTCACAGTGGTTGATCTATACAATGTCACAGTGGTTGATCTATACAATGTGAGTGGTTAATCTATACAATGTCACAGTGGTTGATCTATACAATGTCACAGTGGTTGATCTATACAGTGTGAGTGGTTGATCTATACAATGTGAGTGGTTGATCTTTACAATGAGAGTGGTTAATCTATACAATGTCACAGTGGTTGATCTATACAATGTCACAGTGGTTGATCTATACAATGTCACAGTGGTTGATCTATACAATGTCACAGTGGTTGATCTATACAATGTGAGTGGTTAATCTATACAATGTCACAGTGGTTGATCTATACAATGTCACAGTGGTTGATCTATACAATGTCACAGTGGTTGATCTATACAATGTCACAGTGGTTGATCTATACAGTGTGAGTGGTTGATCTATACAATGTGAGTGGTTGATCTTTACAATGAGAGTGGTTGATCTATACAATGTGAGTGGTTAATCTATACAATGTCACAGTGGTTGATCTATACAGTGTGAGTGGTTGATCTTTACAATGAGAGTGGTTGATCTATACATTGAGAGTGGTTTATTATTGCAGTGCAAGATGTTGATCTATATAATGTGATTGGTTGAACTTATATGTGAGTGTTTGTCGTACACATTGTGAGTGGTTGATCTATATAATGAGTGTCTGATCTATACATTGAAAGTTGTTGATCTATCCAATGTGTGAGTTGTTGATCTACACAGTGAAAGTGGTTGTCGTACTTAGTTTGAGTGATTGATCTACTAGAACATAGTGAGAGTGGTTGCTGCACACAATGTGAGTGGTTGATCTATATAATGAGTGTCTGATCTATACATTGAAAGTTGTTGATCTATCCAATGTGTGAGTGGTTGATCTACACAGTGAAAGTGGTTGTCGTACTTAATGTGAGTGATTGATCTACTAGAACATAGTGAGAGTGGTTGTCGCACACAATGTGAGTGGTTGATCTATATAATGAGTGGTAAATTTATACATTTAGAAATGTTGATCTGTTCAATGGAATATTTAATTGGTATACATAATGGATTAAATGAAAATGTAATTTACATACATTTATCAAAATATGTACCAAAATCAATAAAATGAACTGGTGATTTACATTTATGCGATAGATTGAATATTGGTGTGAAATGATGAGTAACAAAAAATATTATCATTTGAATATATATATGCATATCTATTGTATCGCTTAGCATATAATCTGTATAAAAGCAATGAATAATTAATCACATCAAATGTAAAATGAAATTTAACACATGTAGTATCAAGGTTATCTTTTGTTATAGGTTTTAAATCCACATAGATATGTATTCTTGATTAGTCCATGACAGTGGGGTCAAGATAAGGCCACAAAACCAGTACATGTAGAGATAACATGAATACAACAAATGAGATACATTGTATCAAGATGAGAAATTTCCAATTTTTTTTAAAAATTCATTTGAGGTTTAAACTTTTTAATTTGATATTAAATCATCTTGATGGATTGTTGTAAACTGGAGACCCCAAGGGTTTAGTATTGTCACATTTTGGTTCTAAAATTTCATATATAGATCTAATTATTTTGTGGGGATACATTGTCCTTTAGATGTCAAAAAGCAAAAATTTTGCTGCAATGATGCATACTGTATACAGGGTTATTTTCAACCTACTACACTTGCAAACTGTTTCGTCACATTTTAAATTTGCCCAGACTCGTTACAATTCTAATTACAATATGACTTTATTCTATTTTTGCTCAGACTTGTTACAATTCTAACTTACAATATGACTTTATTTTATTTTTGACCAGACTTGTTACAATTCTAACTTACAATATGACTTTATTCTATTTTTGCCCAGACTCGTTACAATTCTAACTTACAATATGAATATTTTCTATTTTTGCCCAGACTTGTTATAATTCTAACTTACAATATGACTTTATTCTATTTTGGCCCAGACTTGTTACAATTCTAACTTACAATATGACTTTATTCTATTTTTGCCCAGACTCGTTACAATTCTAACTTACAATATGAATTTTTTCTATTTTTGCCCAGACTTGTTATAATTCTAACTTACAATATGACTTTATTCTATTTTGGCCCAGACTTGTTACAATTCTAACTTACAATATGACTTTATTCTATTTTTGCCCAGACTCGTTACAATTCTAATTTACAATATGACTTTTTTCTATTTTTGCCCAGACTTGTTATAATTCTAACTTACAATATGACTTTATTCTATTTTGGCCCAGACTTGTTACAATTCTCACTTACAATATGACTTTATTCTATTTTTGCCCAGACTCATTACAATTCTAACTTACAATATGACTTTTTTCTATTTTTGCCCAGACTTGTTACAATTCTAACTTACAATATGACTTTATTCTATTTTGGCCCAGACTTGTTACAATTCTAACTTACAATATAACTTTATTTTATTTTGGCCAGACTTGTTATAATTCTAACTTACAATATGACTTTATTTTATTTTGGCCCAGACTTGTTACAATTCTAACTTACAATATGACTTTATTCTATTTTGGCCCAGACTTGTTATAATTCTAACTTACAATATGTCTTTATTCTATTTTGGCCCAGACTTGTTATAATTCTAACTTACAATATGACTTTATTCTATTTTGGCCCAGACTTGTTATAATTCTAACTTACAATATGACTTTTTTCTATTTTTGCCCAGACTCGTTACAATTCTAACTTACAATATGACTTTATTTTGTTTTGGTCCAGAATCGTTACAATTCTAACTTACAATATGACTTTATTTTATTTTGGCCCAGACTCGTTACAATTCTAACTTACAATATGACTTTATTTTATTTTGGCCCAGACTTGTTACAATTCTAACTTACAATATGACTTTATTCTATTTTGGCCCAGACTTGTTACAATTCTAACTTACAATATGATTTTATTTTGTTTTGGCCAGACTCGTTACAATTCTAACTTACAATATGACTTTATTTTATTTTGGCCCAGACTTGTTACAATTCTAACTTACAATATGACTTTATTCTATTTTTGCCCAGACTTGTTATAATTCTAACGTACAATATGACTTCATTTTGTTTTGGCCCAGACTCGTTACAATTCTTACTTACAATATGACTTTATTTTGTTTTTGCCCAGACTCGTTACAATTCTAACTTACAATATGACTTTATTTTATTTTGGCTCGACTTGTTACAGTTCTAACTTACAATATGACTTTATTTTATTTTTGCCCAGACTCATTACAATTCTAACTTACAATATGACTTTATTTTATTTTGGCCCAGACTCGTTACAATTCTAACTTACAATATGACTTTATTTTATTTTGGCCCAGACTTGTTACAATTCTAACTTACAATATGACTTTATTCTATTTTGGCCCAGACTTGTTATAATTCTAACTTACAATATGACTTTATTTTGTTTTGGCCAGACTCATTACAATTCTAACTTACAATATGATTTTATTTTATTTTGGCCCAGACTTGTTACAATTCTAACTTACAATATGACTTTATTCTATTTTTGCCCAGACTTGTTATAATTCTAACTTACAATATGACTTTATTTTGTTTTGGCCCAGACTCGTTACAATTCTAACTTACAATATGACTTTATTTTGTTTTGGCCCAGACTCGTTACAATTCTAATTTACAATATGACTTTATTTTATTTTTGCCCAGACTCATTACAATTCTAACTTACAATATGACTTTATTTTATTTTGGCCCAGACTCGTTACAATTCTAACTTACAATATGACTTTATTTTGTTTTATTTAACAATTAATACTTGTACATGTCTCCTTTTTGCATGATCAAATTAAAGTTTTTCTTTAATAGAATTTTATGTGTTGTTTGAGATGAAATATATAATAGATACTCTCTATAGTTATTAAGATACATGTAGACGAATTTACCATGTTAAATTCACCCAGTTTTTAATTTGCCCACTGATGATGAGTGTGAAAGGGGTGAAAATAAATCGGGGGCAAATGTTTCCCTGTATACAGTATTTATTTCCTATGTTTAAAGTCTTTAAAAAGTAATATTTCTTCTTTTTATACCCTTTAAAACTCAATTCTGTAATTAGAGATACATGTAGACCCATGTTTTGTTTTACCTTCTGTCTTTGGCGGGAATACAGCTATTGTTTAGTGTGTGACATCTACGTTATATTTCGTAATTTTGTTCTTTGACCTTTTAATGAAAAATGAATTGTATAGTGAAACCGATATAACCTGGCGGGGCGAAGTTGCGTGAACTATATCTTGACCTGGGCGAGTTTAAATCTTAGGTAACAAAGCATAATAACATTTGAATAACATTGTCAAGAGTAATTGTTCTTACTTGTCATCCAGTATCCAGTGAGGAATAAAATGTATTGCCCATGAGGCTTGTCAAAACTGAAAAGTGGGAAGGTTCATCAGTATGGTAATCAAAAGGTTACTCCACCCTGCAAAGTTATGTGAATGTGACAATATCAGGCTGGAGAGCTAAACAATACTCAGGGATTTTCCACATTTTTTGGGGGGAATGGGGCCTGGGCCATGTGAATTGGGAATTTCAACAACATTTTATTGTAATTGGAAAATCTATAAATTAACAGAACTATATTTAAATACAATAATCTCTTTAAATTCATTCTCATTTGACTTCAAGTGAGAAATTTCATCTGCAAATTGGAAAAAATGCCTTGTTTTTGCATTCAGAATGAGACCTTATTTTGGCCCCATATGATAGGGTGGAAAATCCCTGATTCTTCAAACTGATTTCATTGTATTTAAAAATTTAAATTGATGATTATATTATTCCCCAAATTTGTTTCCAGGTATTGGTATATGTACATATATAACCACATTTGACATTAAGGTCCTTGACCTTGTAACTTTGACCTTGACCTTCATATAAGCTGTCATAATGGATGGTATTTCAGAAATGTTGTTCATTTTGCAGGTTCAAATATACAGTCCCAAATCACTGCAAATACAGAAAACAATCAGTAGATTTAAAGAGGTGGCTTACAGTGCTAGTTACCGTGACGATGGTAAATTGTTAGTTGCAGGAGGTGATGAAGGACTTGTTCGACTATTTGATGTAGATAACAAATCCCTGCTAAGAGTTTTCAAAGGTCACATAGGGTAAATATTGGAGCAGAAATGCTGTAAAAAATATTATGTATACCTTGTGGATTTCAGTCTGAAAGTGATTCGATCATATGTATCCCCAATGTTTTTGAAGTCCCACAAATTTATATCTACCCACCCCCCCCCCCCCCCCCCCCCCCCCCCCCCCCCCCCCCCCCCCCCCCCCCCCCCCATGCAATAAACAATGCAATATTTGATTTTTTATTTACATGTAAATTTGGACTTTAAATTGTATCTTTAATTTAGACTTTTCACTATCTTAAGATGGACTTTGCATGGGATTCACCCTTCATTTGTTTTTTTGTTTTTTGGGTTTTTTTTTGGGAGAAATTTTTTTTGAGTTTTGTTTAACTTTACCAGTGTTTATGGTGCCATTTTTGATAATTCAAGGGATACTTTTATCAGCATTTGCTACAGATGAGATTGTTTACATCAACCATTGTAGCTACTGAAGTACCATGATCAGTAGGGGGTCTCAATGGCCAAGTGGTTAGAGCATCACATAGCTCCCCAGTCCCTAGTCACCTAAGCTGATTTTGTGAGAAAGTTTACCAACTTCTTGCAGAAGGCTGGTGGTTTTCTCCCATATTACTCAAAAGTTGTTGAGTTTCCACCTTTATAGCCGAACAAATTTTTTCTCTATAGTTCCACCGTTTTAATGCCATACCCACATAATGCCATCCGCCACTGATTATCCAGTGCAAAAAGATCATTTATGATTGTTAAATCCCTCAAATTATATCACCAGACCAGTTGAATAGACAGGTGTATGTAAACACTGTTTAGCACAGGTAGGTAATAAATGTTAGATAATCATTATTACCCAGGCCCAGGTAATTAGATTAAGGTGTCCTGTCTTTCGGCAACAAATGTACATTTTACCTGTAAATTTGACTTGTTATAACAGCAAAGCATCCAAAATGAAAAATTGTAGCCATAATTCATTAAATTAATAGAATGAAAATAAAAATAAAATTTTTGTTGTTGTTGTAGTCATTTTATATAATCAATTTTATATTTATATATTCAATTGAGGTTTAACATTTAATAGGTACATGTATATAATAACAAAGGATATTCATGCAGTCTTTTTTGGTGCCAAGCCTGGAAATTTGATACAACAGCATATTATTTGATATGACTGAGCCGTTATAATAAGAGTTGACTGTATAAGCAATATTTAAAATATGTTTTGTGCACTTATTTCTGAGCAAGTATTTTACCTATTTGGAACAATTGGGTCAACTCCACAGAAAGTAGAATATAGATTCTCATCCCCAGTCATCAGAAAATGCCGTTTATATTGCATATGTTTGATCATATGATAAAAAGAATCTGTCATGAGTTTCCATTCATATCACATTTATGATACTCGTTATGAATTTTCCATTTTTGCTCGCCAAAGGCTCACAAAGTGAATTCAAAAACTTGTATCATAAATATGATATGAATGGAAACTTATGACAGATCATATATATATATATATATATACTCTCTGCCTGATACTTAATCTGAAAAATTCTTCTTAATAAATTTTCATAGTGCTAGCACTTTAAACTGTTGTAAGTGTTATGTAATTTAATTATAAGAAACATTTGCTTTTTCAATGGAGCTAAAAAATATAAAATATGTGAAGTTTATTGCATCTGTTATATAAATTTCTTATCTTTAATTTGAGTGTTGTCCCTGAGTGCCCCCCTCCAGGCTCAGAAAAATATCGGCAACCATTTATATAAAGAAATTTGTCTTTACAAAAACAGAATGTTGATTTGAATGTGGGATTGCCATTTGTAAATAATGTATTGAGGTTTGTGCTGGGTATGGATGGTTTCAAAAAGGGTTTTAAAAATATCTTGTGAATAAATTTTTATAAAGATGCTCATTGTCAGATATATCACTTTTTTGGTAGACATGTAAGTTAACTTAAATCAATGTCAATAACTACAAAGTCGTTGATTTGGCATATATGTCACTTTTTTGGGTAGACCTATAAGTTAGCTTAAATCAATGTCAATAACTAGAAAGTCAATAATTTGGCATTTATCAGCATGTTTTTAAAGGGGCATTAGCTGTGTTCACCAAAAAATGTATTACAATTGTTTTGTACTTTAACTACATGTACAGTTAAATCTGTTTTCAGCAGCCACTCATGGGAAATTGAAAAAGTGCCTGCATAAGACAGGTGGCCTTTGGTTCCAGGTTGACAAAAATCACAAGAAAATTGGTGTACATTATACAGTGCACAGTAACACATGTACATTACAGTACTGCCCAGCAAACCTGTTTACAGGTTAAAAAATGGCTACTGAATACAGTGTGACCAAGCATTTTGTCCTGTATATCACTGGCCACGTTTGACAGGTGGCTGCTGGTTTAGGTATGTTTATATAGTGAAATTGATTGGGGGAAACTGAAACTGGCTGTTAAAGACGAGTGGCTGCTGAAAACAGGTGGCCTTTAAGGCAGGTTTGACTGTACATGTACTTTTTATTTTTGTTTTAGTTTAAACATATTTTATTTCAATAAATACATGATGTACAATAACAAATAACAACTATACACAATGACACAGAAAATCTTATATTCCTATATACATTTGTATTTTGTCTGATCCAGTGGGGTATTAATATATAAATAGTAGGGCTCAGTTTTTTAATTCCAAGTGAAAAAGTGCCAAACCTGGGTTTCTCAAGCAATTTTCACAAATTTTCATCTTGTGTATATCTCTTTTATGTTATTGTATATCAGTCTAAGTAATAAAAGGGGGGGGATTGAAAAATAATAATAAAAAAACACAGCTAATGCTCCTTTAAATAGATGAACTCAAAAGTGCCTTACCAAGTAAATACTGCAAGTTTGTTTCAATCATATATGTTTCTACTCGAGGATGCAGTTTTTAAAACAATAAAATGAGTGCTATTTTTTCAATTATTATAAATATATTGATTTTATTTGAAAAAATGATGAGCCTATTTGACATTTTTAGAGCTGTACATACGACCAAGTTTTTGAGAGACAAGTACAGAGTATTCTCTGGCTCAGATGACAACAGTGTCAGTGTTTGGGATGTTGCAACAGAAAAAGAACTCTCATCATACAGAGAACATGAGGTAAGATTATACAAGGAACATGATCATCAGACCATTATGTTCTGTTTGTTACATAGAGGTCAGATTATACAAGGAACATCATCATGAGACCATTATGTTCTGTTTGTTACTTAGAGGTCAGATTATACAAGGAACATCATCATGAGACCATTATGTTCTGTTTGTTACATAGAGGTCAGATTATACAAGGAACATCATCATGAGACCATTATGTTCTGTTTGCAATAGAGGTCAGATTATACAAGGAACATCATCATGAGACCATTATGTTCTGTTTGTTACATATAAGTCAGATTATACAAGGAACATCATCATGAGACCATTATGTTCTGTTTGTTACATAGAGGTCAGATTATACAAGGAACATCATCATGAGACCATTATGTTCTGTTTGTTACATAGAGGTATACAAGGAACATCATCAGAGACCATTATGTTCTGTTTGCAATAGAGGTCAGATTATACAAGGAACATCATCATGAGACCATTATGTTCTGTTTGTTACATATAAGTCAGATTATACAAGGAACATCATCATGAGACCATTATGTTCTGTTTGTTACATATAAGTCAGATTATACAAGGAACATCATCATGAGACCATTATGTTCTGTTTGTTACATAGAGGTCAGATTATACAAGGAACATCATCATGAGACCATTATGTTCTGTTTGTTACATAGAGGTCAGATTATACAAGGAACATCATCATGAGACCATTATGTTCTGTTTGCAATAGAGGTCAGATTATACAAGGAACATCATCATGAGACCATTATGTTATGTTTGTTACATAGAGGTCAGATTATACAAGGAACATCATCATGAGACCATTATGTTCTGTTTGTTACATAGAGGTCAGATTATACAAGAAACATCATCATGAGACCATTATGTTCTGTTTGTTACATAGAGGTCAGATTATACAAGGAACATCATCATGAGACCATTATGTTCTGTTTGTTACATAGAGGTCAGATTATACAAGAAACATCATCATGAGACCATTATGTTCTGTTTGTTACATAGAGGTCAGATTATACAAGAAACATCATCATGAGACCATTATGTTCTGTTTGTTACATAGAGGTCAGATTATACAAGAAACATCATCATGAGACCATTATGTTCTGTTTGTTACATAGAGGTCAGATTATACAAGGAACATCATCATGAGACCATTATGTTATGTGTGTTACATAGAGGTCAGATTATACAAGGACATTGTCATGAGAGCAATGTGTCCTGTGTGTTGCATAGAGGTCAGATTATACAAGGACATTGTCATGAGAGCAATGTGTCCTGTGTGTTACATAGAGGTCAGATTATACATAGGCCACTGTCATGAGAGCAATGTGTCCTGTGTGTTACATAGAGGTCAGATTATACATAGGCCACTGTCATGAGAGCAATGTGTTGTGTGTGTTACATAGAGGTAAGATTATACATAGGCCAATGTCATGAGAGCAGTGTCTTCTGTGTGTTACATAGAGGTCATATACATAGGACACTGTCATGAGAGCAGTGTGTTCTGTGTGTTATAAAGAGGTCAGATTATACATAGGCCAATGTCATGAGAGCAGTGTCTTCTGTGTGTTACATAGAGGTCATATACATAGTACACTGTCATGGGAGCAATGTATTCTGTGTTACATAGAGGTCAGATTATACATAGGACACTGTTATGAGAGTAATGTGTCCTGTGTGTTACATAGAGGTCAGATTATACATAGGAAACTGTCATGAGAGCAATGTGTTCTGTGTGTTACATAGAGGTCATATACATAGGACACTGTCATGGGAGCAATGTATTCTGTGTTACATAGAGGTCAGATTATACATAGGACACTGTCATGAGAGTAATGTGTTCTCTGTGTTACATTGAGGTAAAATTATACAAATAACACTGTCATTAGAGCAATGTGTTCTTTGTTACATTGAGGTCAGTTTATACATAGGACATTGTCATGAGACAACGTGTCCTGTTTGTTACATAGAGGTCAGATTTTATATTGGACACTGTCATGAGAGCAATGTGTTCTGTGTTACATAGAGGTCAGATTATACATAGGACACTGTCATGAGAGCAATGTGTTCTGTGTTACATAGAGGTCAGATTATACATAGGCCACTGTCATGAGAGCAGTGTGTTACATAGAGGTCAGATTATACATAGGCCACTGTCATGAGAGCAGTGTGTTCTGTGTGTTACATAGAGGTCAGATTATACATAGGCCACTGTCATGAGAACAGTGTGTTCTCTGTGTTAATTGTGTGTTTCTATTTCTGTCTCTTTATGTCACACTCTCTCTCTCTCTCTTTGTCTCTCTGTCTGCCTGTCCATCTCTGTCTCCCTCTTTGTCTCTCTGTCTGCCTCTGTCTGTCTTGATCTGCCTCTGTCTGTCTGTCTGTCTGTTTGTCTTTCTCTGTCTCTCTGTCTCTGTCTGTGTCTGTCTGTCTCTCTCTGTCTGTCTCTCTCTGTCTGTCTCTGTCTCTGTCTCTGTGTGTGTCTCTCTCTCTGTGTGTGTCTCTGTCTGTCTCTCTCTCTCTCTCTCTCTCTCTCTCTCTCTCTCTCTCTCTCTCTCTCTCTCTCTCTCTCTCTCTCTCTCTCTCTCTCTCTCTCTCTCTCTCTCTCTCTCTCTCTCTCTCTCTCTCTATATATATATATATATATATATATATACATATAAAGTTAATGTTTGTTTAAGAAACTTTTAGTGATTGTTCTTGAGTTTTCTCTTCCTGTCTAAGATTAATCATGGATTCATCTGATAAGAAAACAGAAGATTTTTTGTTTATTTCACACATAAAATTATTACCAACTTCTCAGGTTTTTTATGAAGCAACAGGAAATGTCGACTTGGAATATGTCAGATTTGTCCACATTTAAATTCACATTAAGTATGCAATTCAATTCAGTCGGAGTGAACTTCCTATGCTTTGGCCTCTTTTGTTAAATTTTGATATAGCGATGACGGTTCATCAGCGGGACGGCTTCTGACTTGAATTAAAACAAGAAAGTTTTGGCAAAAAAGTTTCCTGGTAACAATTTTTATAAAAGTATATAAAATGTTAGTCGAGGTTAATATTATACTTCAGATCAAATTAAGGAAACAAGGTTTGATTGCTTCCAGCAGCCATCAATGCTATGAAGTGTCTGTACTGTAATATCCGTACAACAACCATCAAGTACATGCATTTGGAAATATATAATTTCATTGCTGAACTCTTGATATTGAAGCGGTGAATTAAGATTAGAAATGAGTGTAAAGTTTTTGACAGCTGAAAGGAAGAGTGGCAATATTACTTTAGAAGAAACAAGCCTCACAGTATGATTTGATTTAAAATTACTTATTATATATTTTGCTGCAACGGAAACAAAGATATTTCAATGTTTCAATGTTTTTCATTTGTCCAATGAAACAGAATTTTAAGTGGCGAGTACTGTTTTGTTGACTTTGCAATAAAAGTACATGTATACATACAGGCGTACACAAAACACACACACCTACAAACTTAGACCAGTCTTAATGTGTCTTTAGAGGTAAAATAGTTCATTTAGTAAAAATTATATGAACAATAGATCCCTTCCCCAGGTCCATATATGTTTATGTCAGCTATACTATGCTTCTTCTGGTCCATATATCTTTTTGTCAGCTATAGTATGCTTCTTCTGGTCCATATATCTTTTTGTCAGTTGTACTACGCTTCTTCTGGTCCATATATCTTTTTGTCAGTTATACTATGCTTCTTCTTGTCCATACATCTTTTTGTCAGCTATACTATGCTTCTCCTGGTCCATATATCTTTTTGTCAGCTATAGTATGCTTCTTCTGGTCCATATATCTTTATGCCATCTATACTATGCTTCTCCTGGTCCATATATCTTTTTGTCAGCTATAGTATGCTTCTTCTGGTCCATATATCTTTTTGTCAGTTGTACTACGCTTCTTCTGGTCCATATATCTTTTTGTCAGTTATACTATGCTTCTTCTTGTCCATATATCTTTTTGTCAGCTATACTATGCTTCTCCTGGTCCATATATCTTTTTGTCAGTTGTACTACGCTTCATCTGGTCCATATATCTTTTTGTCAGCTATACTATGCTTCTCCTGGTCCATATATCTTTTTGTCAGTTGTACTACGCTTCTTCTGGTCCATATATCTTTTTGTCAGCTATAGTATGCTTCTTCTGGTCCATATATCTTTTTGTCAGCTATACTATGCTTTTTCTTGTCCATATATCTTTTTGTCAGCTATAGTATGCTTCTCCTGGTCCATATATCTTTTTGTCAGTTGTACTACGCTTCTTCTGGTCCATATATCTTTTTGTCAGCTATACTATGCTCTCCTGGTCCATATATCTTTTTGTCAGTTGTACTACGCTTCTTCTGGTCCATATATCTTTTTGTCAGCTATAGTATGCTTCTTCTGGTCCATATATCTTTTTGTCAGCTATACTATGCTTTTTCTTGTCCATATATCTTTTTGTCAGCTATACTATACTTCCCCAGGTTCATATATCTTTATGCCATCTATACTATGCTTCTCCTGGTCCATATATCTTTATGCCATCTATACTATGCTTTTGTTGTACCAGATATTTTAAGTTTGCTTGCTTGCATAGACTGTGGTGAATATGGCAAGTAGATTCCAAGCAGATCTTGAAGGGATTTTAGCTGTGTTTTTTTATATACAAAAATGATTTCCTTTTTACTACTTAGATTGATATACAATACCAAACTTAGGATATACACAGGCATAAAAATTCTTATGTTGGACACATCCTTAGGCCATTGATAACACAAGACAGTCTTAGGCCAATGACAACATCAGACAGCCCTACGCCAATAATAAAACTAGACTGTCTAAGGTCAATAATAACATCAGGCAGTCTTAGATCAGTAATAGAATCAGACAGTCTTAAGTCAATAATAGCATCAGACAGTCTTAGGTCAATAATAACATTAGACAGTCTAAGGTCTATAATATCATCAGATAGTCTTAGGTCAATAATAACATTAGACAGTCTAAGGTCTATAATATCATCAGATAGTCTTAGGGCAATAATAATATAAGACAGTCTTGAAGTAATAATAACATCAGACAGTCTTAGGCCTATAATAACATCTGATAGTCTTAGGCCTATAATAACATCAGACAGTCTTAGACCAATAATAACATCAGACAGTTTTAGGCTAATATAAACATAGACAGTCTTAGACCAATAGAAATTTCAGACAGTTTTAGGTCAATATTAACATCAGACAGTCTTAGACCAATAATAACATCAGACAGTCTTAGACCAATGATAACATCAGACAGTCTTAGGGCAATAATAACATAAAACAGTCTTAAAGCAATAACATCAGAGTCTTAGGCCTGTAATAACTTCAGACAAACTTACACCAATAATAACATAAGACAGTCTTAGACCAATAATAACATCAGACACAGGCCTATAATATTATCAGAGAGTCTTAGGTCACTTCAGCCAAAGTCCATAGTTTAGATCTTATGTTGCATCTTTTTACTCATAGTGTGTGATCTTTCCCTGCTCACACAAAATTGTGACCAAAAAAGCCACGAGAATAAAAATAGCAGTTAAACTCTCATCACTGTGATAGTTGAGTCCTTTGTTTTCTAGATTTTTTAGAATTTTATTTACGTTAGGCCTTCTTCCACAATTATTTTTAATCTTTAAAATATAATAAACTAGACGTACTACTACACGTACTAGAAATGTGATTGACACACTCATTAGGGAAATAACACGTGTAATTTGAATTCCATTCGGAACAACCTGTAATGTGGATGATATAGATCTTTTCTTTTCATTATCTTCTTTTCATCTCAAGTGTTTCAGAATTTTGCATGTTGTATGAGGAAGAGAAACGAGATGTTGTACAATGTTTATGTCGGGGTAAGATAGCTACTTATATCTGTCAGGTGAACATATTGAAATATCTCTGTACTCTGAACTAAACATGGTGTACAGATCAAGTGTTGTGAGCTTGAACACATCTAAGTCATGTTAGACTATATAAAACTACTGTGTTTTATTTTGTTATGCTATTTTGAGATACTGGGATCCATAAAGGCATATTAAGCTACTGGGATCCATAAAGGCATGGCATATTAAACTACTGGGATCCATAAAGGCATAGCATTTTAAACTACTGGGATCCATAAAGTCATGCTATATCAGGCTACAGGGATCCATAAAGGCTTGCATATTAAGCCACTCGGATTTGTTAAGTCAAGCTAATGTGATCCATTAAGTCATGCTATATCAGGCTACAGGGATCCATAAAGGCTTGCATATTAAGCCACTGGGATCTGTTAAGTCAAGCTAATGTGATCCATTAAGTCATGCTATATCAGGCTACAGGGATCCATAAAGGCTTGCATATTAAGCCACTGGGATTTTTTAAGTCAAGCTAATGTGATCCATTAAGTCATGCTATATCAGGCTACAGGGATCCATAAAGGCTTGCATATTAAGCCACTGGGATCTGTTAAGTCAAGCTAATGTGATCCATTAAGTCATGCTATATCAGGCTACAGGGATCCATAAAGGCTTGCATATTAAGCCACTGGGATCTGTTAAGTCAAGCTAATGTGATCCATTAAGTCATGCTATATCAGGCTACTGGGATCTTTTACATCATTTTGCATATTATTAACCTACTATAATCCATTAAGTCATGCTATTTTAAGCTACTGAATTTCATTAAATCATTCTAATTTAAGCTACTAGAATCTGTTAAATCGTGCTATTTTAAGCTACTGGAATTCATTAAATCATGCAATTTATGCTACTATAATCCATTAAATCATGCTATTTTAAGCTACTTGGATCCATAAAACTATGCTGTTTTAAGTCACTGGGATCCATTGAATCATGCTATTTTAAGTCACTGAAATCCCTTAAATCATGATATTCTAAGCTACTGGGATCCATTAAATAATGCAATTGTAAGCCACAGGGATTTATTAAATCATGCTATATTCAGCTACATGATTCCATTCTGTAAAGCTGTTTTACGCTACCAGAATATATTTTGTCATGCTGTTATTCTACTGGGTTCCATTAAGCTGTGCTGCAGAAAAGTAAATTTCCAGGATCCATATTTGGATATAAGTTAAAGTGCCTTTGATGTCATTAGGACCCTTGGGTGTTGGTGTCTTGTTGACCAGCCTGTTGCAAGAGACACTGTTCTTCCTGTGTGATATATCACAGGATGCTTATGGGTAAGAGGTCAAAGTTACAGGCCCCTTCTTTTGCCACAACAGGTTTGGTGAATGTTAAATAATTCTGCAATTGAATACATTTATAGCACACGTCAAAATTGTTGCACTTTACATATGTCAGGTGATGTATCCACATAGGTCAAAATTATTGGTATTGAGATAAAACAACAACAAAACATTTTTTTTTTAAATACATTTGACTCTATATTAATCAGGTACTTGAACATTTTTCCAAAAATGTGTTTGTCAGCACTAGCGGCTTTTAACTGTTGTAAAACAATGGCCGCGAGATTGTAAGACTCTTGCTTGTTGAGTTCTTTATGAGATCTGCTGTGGTTTTCTGAGCCAGCATTAATTACAGAAGAAATATGAATTGGTATAAAGTTACTTTTTTACATCTGTATATTAGATTTAACAAGAGAAAAAAATGGCTTAAAGATTATGATTAGAGCTTGTAGTGACAATTGAACACACAAGTCATGGTTGAGATCCCTCAGATACATGGGCTGATAATGTTGCTACTTGTTTAGTGGTGCACTCTTATCATGTGCTCTCATCGCCGTTAGCAACAGGAAGTGCGAGATTTCCAGTCGGCGGCCAATTCTTTTTTATAATCATTCAGAAATAAATATATGTTGTTTATCATTTAGATCTTAATACTAATGATTTTACAGCGTGTTAGTTTCGATGGAATCTTGGAGTCTCTTGTCATTGCCTCTATTAATGCTGCAAGATTTAAGGGTCTTTAATTGTTGTGGAAATGTTTATTGGCTGCAGATGGTTCCAGTATCACTCCTTTTGTACAATGTTTAGTATAACATATATATAAGTAGTTTTTGTCTTTACTTCAACTTTCTTTCTTCAATTTCAAGATAAATCTTCCACAGCATTAAGGATTTCTTGAAATTGTGGCATAAAGAACAGCAAACTGTCATTGGATGGTAAAACAAATATAAAACAAATTGAACCATGTCTAGCAATACACAACATACATGTATGTGACCGACAATACAGAATAAATAGGTATCAATTCTGTATTTTGTACATGGTTAGAACCAAGCAAATGCTTGGCAGACAGACTTTATACAACACTCAGGTTAGAACCAAGCAAATGCTCGACAGACAGAGTTTATACAACACTCAGGTTAGAACTCAGCAAATGCTCAGCAGACAGAGTTTTTATGACACTCAGGTTAGAACTCGGCAAATGCTCGGCAGACAGTTTTTATTACACTTGGATTAGAACTTGATATATGCACTGCAGACACGGTTTTTACGACACTCAGGTTAGAACTTGGCAAATGTTTGGCATTCAGAGCTTTCACAACACTCGGTTTAGAACTCATTTAATGCTCGGCTGTCAGAGTTTTCACAACACTTGGTTTAGAACTCATTTAATGCTCGGCAGTCAGAGCTTTCACAACACTTGGTTTAGAACTCATTTAATGCTCGGCTGTCAGAGTTTTCACAACACTCAGGTTAGAACACAGTTAATGCACTCAGACAGAGTTATTGCAAACCTTGGGTTAGAATTCAGATACTGGGCAGACAGAGTTTTTATGACACTTGGGTAGAACTCAGCAAGTGCTTGGTAGACAGAGTTTTTGTTACACTCAGGTTAGAACTCGGCAAATACCCGGCAGACAGTTTTTATCTTATATTCAGTTAATACACAGCAGACAAGAGTTTTTATGACACTCAGATTAGAACTTGGCAAATACTCAGCAAATGCTCGACAGACAGAGTGTTTATGACACTAGGGTTAGAACTCACCAAATGCTCAGCAGACAGAGTTTTTATGACACTCGGGTTAGAACTCAGCAAATACTCGGCAGACTGAGTTTTTATGAAACTCCAGTGTGTTTAAAGGACTCTCAGACCACAAAATAATACAGGAGCAATCATTCAGGTATATAATCGTTAAGGTGTGTTTAAAGGACTGTCAGACCATAAAATAACACAGGAGCGATCATTCAGGTATACAATAGTTAAGGTGTGTTTAAAGGACTTTCAGACCATAAAATAACACAGGAGCGATCATTCAGGTATACAATAGTTAAGGTGTGTTTAAAGGACTTTCAGACCATAAAATAACACAGGACAGATAGTTCAGGTATACAATAGTTAAGGTGTGTTTAAAGGACTTTCAGACCATAAAATAACACAGGAGCGATCATTCAGGTATACAATAGTTAAGGTGTGTTTAAAGGACTTTCAGACCATAAAATAACACAACGATCATTCAGGACAGTTAAGGTGTGTTTAAAGGACTTTCAGACCATAAAATAACACAGGACAGATAGTTCAGGTATACAATAGTTAAGGTGTGTTTAAAGGACTTTCAGACCATAAAATAACACAGGACAGATAGTTCAGGTATACAATAGTTAAGGTGTGTTTAAAGGACTGTCAGACCATAAAATAACACAGGAGCGATCATTCAGGTATACAATAGTTAAGGTGTGTTTAAAGGACTGTCAGACCATAAAATAACACAGGAGCGATCATTCAGGTATACAATAGTTAAGGTGTGTTTAAAGGACTTTCAGACCATAAAATAACACAGGACAGATAGTTCAGGTATACAATAGTTAAGGTGTGTTTAAAGGGCTGTCAGACCACAAAATAACACAGGAGCGATTGTCCAGGTATACAATAGTTAAGGTGTGTTTAAAGGACTTTCAGACCATAAAATAACACAGGAGCGATCATACAATAGGTATACAATAGTTAAGGTGTGTTTAAAGGGCTGTCAGACCACAAAATAACACAGGAGCGATTGTCCAGGTATACAATAGTTAAGGTGTGTTTAAAGGACTGTCAGAACACAAAATAACACAGGACAGATAGTTCAGGTATACAATCGTTAAGGTGTGTTTAAAGTATTATCAAAATGATTAACATATTATCAGACCATAAATAACACAGGAGCGATCGTTCAAGTTACCTGGAGTTTACGACAAATACAAACCACATAACCTCCCTTTTGTTCTTCATGAATTTAATTTTTAACTCATTCCTGTTAGTATGACCTTAAATGGGTTATAACAGTATATGTTTTTTGTGGCCTGAATACATGTTTTAGAACATCGATTCTAATATTATAATTCTTCATAACTTCCTGCAATTGGCCAATAAGCATTAAGTATTTTCAACTGATTTGATATTTCTAGGATGATATTATTTAGCAGGGGGATATTCTAAAACAAATTCAAGTTGAGAAATGATCCAATGTATGGTCATTTCATTCTATTCAAGCATGGTAAAATTGAAAATATTTATTTAAGATTAAGATCTTGTTATAATAAATATATATATATATATATATATATATATATATATATATATATATATATATATATATATATATATATATATATATATATATATATATATATATATACATTGTACATACATATACATATACCAGTGTATATATAAACATGGGTTTTATTTGAAATTTTAATGATATCAACATAAAACACAAAAAAAAATCCTCTGGAAATATGAGTAATTTGAAATTGATAGAAAATACACTTGTGTATAATTTTTATGTCGTTAAATATTAAAATATTATTCACCAATTGTTCACAGCACTTAATTTCTGTCCCTAGTTAATACACTCCTAATTACATTGTGATTGAAATATATTATGGGATCAATTTCATATATTAAAAAGAATTTGTATGATAATAAAGTATTTAGCATAAAAAATAAATAATTAAACAAATAAAAGAAAATGTATGGATAAAATTATTTCATAGGCATGTATTGCCAGGTTGTGCAAGTTTGTCTGCTTATGTATATAAAATTTAAAGGCAATAATCTCATTTTGAACTCACCAGTCCTGTAGATTTTTGCCATCCTTTTGACATTTGTTGTTCATGTCATCTGCATTGTCAGTATTGGTTAACCTTTTTCCTGCTCTGAAATCACTGACTGCTTCTGGTTATACTTTGCCAAATTCATTTGTAGATATCTACTTCAGAAATAATGCCAACTTTGATAAGTACAAAGAATTGGTAGATATCTGTTTCAGAAATAATGTCAACTTTGATAGGTACAAAGAATTGGTAGATATCTGCTTCAGAATTAATGTCAACTTTGATAGGTAGAAAGAATTGGTAAATATCTGCTTCAGAATTAATGTCAACTTTGATAGGTACAAAGAATTCAACTTTGATAGGTACAAAGAATTCGTAGATGTCTGCTTCAGAATTAATATCAACTCTGATAGGTACGAAGAATTGGAAGATATCTGCTTCAGAAATAATGCCAACTTTGATAGGTACGAAGAATTGGAAGATATCTGCTTCAGAAATAATGCCAACATTGATAGGTACAAAGAATTGGTAGATATCTGCTTCAGAAATAATGCCAACTTTGATAGGTACAAAGAATTGGTAGATATCTGCTTCAGAAATAATGCCAACTTTGATAGGTACAAAGAATTGGTAAATATCTGCTTCAGAATTAATGTCAACTTTGATAGGTACAAAGAATTGGTAAATATCTGCTTTCAGAATTAATGTCAACTTTGATAGGTAAAAGAAATGTTAGATATCTGCTTCAGAATTAATGTCAACTTTGATAGGTTCAAAGAATTGGTAGATATCTGCTTCAGAATTAATGTCAACTTTAATAGGTACAAAGAAATTTTTAGAATTTACAAGAATCAAAATTTATTAGCACTTAATACTGTGGAAAATGTCAGCTGGCTTCAGGATTTATTTCTGTTGTTGATTTTGTTAATATTTTGCTATCATCAGGTAATACCCAGAAAAATATCATAAATTGGGATATTATGGCCATTATTTAATGTTCGCCAATTTGGCCAACCTGTTAAAATTGCCAAAATTAAACCATCCAAAAAATGTACACAATGTTTCTATTGGTGCTTTTTAAAAGTATTTTAGTGTTTTATGGATTAACAAAAAAGGGGTTTATAAAAAAAGAAAACACTGTGTTGACATTAATCTTAATTAAGTACCATGTGACACATCAATTCTAATTATTCTACCTGTACTTTTTAATATTTGATATTTCAAACACCTGGAATGTTTGACACAGCAAGACCGAGATCTGATGGTAGACCAAATCTAAACGTGATATATACATTAATATATATTGCTAAAATTTAACTGGCCAATAAATAACCCTTCATTTTGTTATCCAAAGTGGCCAAATTTTAGCGACGCCAAAATATTTCACTCTAGGGTAGGTTTAAAGAAATTGAATGAAGCAAAACATCATCAGCATACTAAAATCTTCCGAAAGTTAAAAACCATAGGCATATTATGGGACATTGTAGCATACCTACATAATATCAAACAAAAAATGCTGATAAAAGTTCAGTATGTGAAAAATTAGGGTGGGTGGGTTAAAATACCATGGCAGATTGCCATTGTTAGATTCCCCCCCCCCCCCCTTCTTCATATTTGGATTAAAAGATTGTAATGTTACCGTCATATTATAGGACATTGTAGCATATCTACATAATATCAACCGAAAAATGCTGATTAAAGTTCAGTATTTGAAAAATTAAGAGGGGGGTTAAAATACCATGGCAGATTGCCATTGTTAGATTCCCCTCCCTCCTTTGTTAAGATTTCAATAGTCTTTTAACAAAACTAAATTTTTTATCAAAAATAAATAAAGATCAGAATTCTTTTATGTCATACAGACAGTATATACTGATGTTAGAAGTTATTTTGGGGAAAACTGGAAGGGGGGGGGGGCATTCCAGGTTTATTTGAAGTTCTTCAATTTTTGTTTCTTTTTCATATTTAACATCTTATTGTATTGTTCCAGGTTCAAGTTCAGATTATAATGTTCCAGGTTCAAGTTCAGATTTATGATGCTCTAGGTTCAAGTTCAGATATATACTGTTCCAGGTTTGTTTTCAGATTTATGTTGTTACAAGTTCAAGGCCATATTGTTTCAAATTCATACTTGGATTCATGTTGATCCAGGTTCTAGGTTATATTTATGTTGATCTGGTTTCATATTCAGTCTTGTGTCCATCTGGACTCAAATTCAAATTCGTTTTCATCAGGCTCATGTCCAGATATATCAGATATATGTTCTTCTGAACTCAAGTTCAGATATATATCCTACAGACTCTAATCCAGATTTATGTCCTTCAGACTCAAGTCCAGATTTCTGTCCTACAGACTCAAGTCCAGATTTATGTCCTACAGACTCAAGTCCAGATTTATGTCCTACAGACTCAAGTCCAGATTTATGTCCTACAGACTCAAGTCCAGATTTATGTCCTTCAGACTCAAGTTCAGATTTATGTCCTACAGACTCAAGTCCAGATTTATGTCATACAGACTCAAGTCCAGATTTATGTCCTTCAGACTCAAGTCCAGATTTATGTCCTTCAGACTCAAGTCCAGATTTATGTCCTTCAGACTCAAGTCCAGATTTATGTCCTACAGACTCAAGTCCAGATTTATGTCCTACAGACTCAAGTCCAGATTTATGTCCTACAGACTCAAGTCTAGATTTATGTCCTTCAGACTCAAGTTCAGATTTATGTCCTTCAGACTCAAGTCCAGATTTATGTCCTTTAGACTCAAGTCCAGATTTATGTCCTTCAGACTCAAGTTCAGATTTATGTCCTACAGACTCAAGTCCAGATTTATGTCCTCCAGACTCAAGTTCAGATTTATGTCCTTCAGACTCAAGTCCAGATTTATGTCCTACAGACTCAAGTCCAGATTTATGTCCTTCAGACTCAAGTCCAGATTTATGTCCTTTAGACTCAAGTTCAGATTTATGTCCTACAGACTCAAGTCCAGATTTATATCCTACAGACTCAAGTCCAGATTTATGTCCTTCAGACTCAAGTTCAGATTTATGTCCTACAGACTCAAGTCCAGATTTATTTCCTTCAGGCTAACATTCAAGTTCATGTTCTTCCGGACTCAAGTTCAGTTTTTTTAATATGATTTTGTATCAGTCTGTATTGTTTCAATTATCTTTTAGTACTTCAGAACATGCTTTATTTATTCTCTGTATTTAGTGATAGAGGCAGTTTAGTGCTTGTAACTATATTTTGCTGAAATATTGATTGATATTCAAGTAGTAATAAGATTGACCAGTCATATATGTTTGATAACACAAAAAATCATTTATATGAAATGAAAATTCTATTTTGTGGTCATTTAGATGTGAAAATAGAATTCATGAGAAAATTTTGCTTTGACGCAAGTTTTGAGTGTGTGAGATAGATGTTTTATAAATTATAGGATTGGCTGTGGATATAAAATGAATTTTTGCTTCAAAGTCGATGATAAACAACAACAACAGTTGTGTTTCATTGCAAATATATGGCAATATGTTTCTCATGTCAAGAATATAAAATGAATGAAGCTGTATATATACAATGTGTGTGTATATATATATATATATAAATGGTTAGAAGTATATTGTTCCTGTGTGTGTTGTGTGTATTGTGTGTTTGTTTGTTTGCTGTTAGTGTGTATGTTTATTGTGTATTTACTTGTATATGTGTGTTTGCTGTGTGAGTATGTATGTGTGTTTATTTGCTGTGTGTATGTATGTGTGTTTGCTGTGTGAGTATGTATGTGTGTTATGTTTGCTGTGTGTATGTATGTGTGTTTGCTGTGTGAGTATGTATGTGTTTATTGTGTGAGAGTATGTATGTGTTTGTTAGCTATGCAAGTGTATGTATGAGTTTGTTTGTTGTGTGAGTATATGTATGTGTGTGTTTGTTATGAGTGTATGTATGTGTGTTATGTTTGCTGTGCGAGTGTATGTATGTTTATTGTGTGAGAGTATGTATGTGTGTTTGTTTGCTGTACCAGTTTATGTATGTGTTTAATGTGTGAGTGTATGTATGTGTGTTTGTTTGTTATGTGAGTGTATGTGTGTGTGTTTGTTTGCTGTACCAGTGTATGTATGTGTGTTTGTTGTGTGAGTGTATGTATGTGTTTGTTTGTTGTGTGAGTGTATGTATGTGTGTTTGTTTATTGTGTGAGAGTATGTATGTATGTTTGTTGTGTGAGAGTATGTATGTGTGTTTGTTTGCTGTACCAGTTTATGTATGTGTTTAATGTGTGAGTGTATGTATGTGTGTTTGTTTGTTATGTGAGTGTATGTGTGTGTGTGTGTGTGTGTTTGTTTGCTGTACCAGTGTATGTATGTGTGTTTGTTTGTTATGTGAGTGTATGTATGTGTGTGTGTGTTTGTTTGCTGTACCAGTGTATGTATGTATGTGTGTTTGTTGTGTGAGTGTATGTATGTGTTTGTTTGTTGTGTGAGTGTATGTATGGGTGTTTGTTTGTTGTGTGAGTGTATGTATGTGTGTTTGTTGTGTGAGTGTATGTATGTATATGTGTTTGTTTGTTGTGAGTGTATGTATGTGTGTTTATTGTGTGAGAGTATGTATGTGTGTTTGTTTGCTGTGAGTATATGTATGTGTGTTATGTTTGCTGTGTGAGTGTATGTATGAGTTTGTTTGTTTGCTGTGAGTGTATTTATGAGTTTGTTTGTTGTGTGAGTGTATGTATGTGTGTTTGTTTGTTATGAGTATATGTATGTGTGTTATGTTTGCTGTGCGAGTGTATGTATGTTTGTTTGTTTGCTGTGAGTTTATGTATGTGTGTTTGTTTGCTATGTGAGTGTATGTAAGTATTTGTTTGCTGTGTGAGTGTATGTATGTATTTGTTTGCTGTGTGAGTGTATGTATGTGTGTTTGTTTTCTGTGTGAGTGTATGTACATTGAACTGTCTATAGTATATCTCCTGATTCTGAGTTAGGTTTTTTTTGCTTAAATAAAAAAAGAGCAGAGATTGCTGATACATTTCTTTTAAAAATGTGTTTCATAATTAAAGTTTTACGAAAATGTCTATGGCCATCACAAGTATTGAAGTAATTTAAAGATCTGCCATTGTAACCACATCGGCATGGACAGGAAGCCTTATGGAGCTTGCCATCTAAGTGTATCTTTTTATCATTTGTTTATTTAGTTGACATGTCAGTGCAGATTAGAGAACAATTGACGGTGTATTTGTTTTATTGACACAATTATTTTTACCTGTGATCTCAACCATCAGGAAAATCAAGGCTGATAACAATAGCCGGATCAGCAGGTGGGTTCTTAACCCAGGCTAGTGGGTTCTATGTTATGTTGTTGTAAAGAGTTTATTTACATTGAGTTTTGCACATTTGTTCCCAGAATCTAATATCTGATAATATTTCACACACAAAAGCACACTATGGCCTTTTTGTCATCCTATATTACATACATGTCTGTTATAATGGTCAGTTGATAAAGTTCAGGTTAATTTCAAATTCATTTTCATTTAAATGATTGTATGAGGCTTTTGTGTTTATATTCCTTTCAGAGGCTCGGTGAAAAACACATCGATAGTTTGAACAGGTTTAAGCAATATTGGAAACACAAAACTTACAGAATGATAAGACTAAACATTTTTTTTATTTCTAGTATGAAATTTAGAAAGTATGGTAGTTTACACATAAATGTTCAGCTGTCAATTTGTACCCCCATCATTGAGTCCACGAGACATGGATATCAATTTCATTATCTATATCTTGCACTCTGTACTAATTGTAACAAATGTTTGGGTGATAATGCAAACATGTCGAACATTTGAAGACCGAGGAGGGAGCATTTCTCATTCTTTATCTAATCACTCTGCTTGTTAACCTATGTCTTCTGTATATTTCTCAATTGAAAGTGATAGTTTAAAGATACGGCTAATGATATGAGAATAATATTTTGACTTCTGTTTGTTGATAAGCGAGTCTGGTTCGATGATAACATGAATCAGGAACCTGGAGATTGACATAGGGTAGGTGTCAAATCAAAATAATGCACAGTATTTATTAATGTTAAGAATCAGAAGTATAAATTTTCCATACATATCTGTGACTACAAAATACATATCAAAGTTCCAAATGTTGAACATAAATTCTTCATCCCTAAAGTAGAATATTTATTGAAGTTAAATCGGCCATACATGCATGCTGGTGTATAGTTGGTCAATGCATTAAATTTTTTATTTTTTAGTTTTGAATGATGTTTAACGCCACACTCAACAATTTTCCAGTTATATGGTGGCGGCTAGTTTTTAATGGCGGAGGAGAGAAGCCGGTTACAATGTACCTGGGAAGAGACCGCCAGCCTTTCACACGTAATTATAAACTGGCAAACTTTCTCACAAAATCAGGTTGGGTTCCAGCAGGGTTCGAACTTGCACTGACCAGAAGTGAGAGATTTCATGGTTCAAAGCGCTATGCTCTAACCACTCGGCCACAGAGACCCCTTTAGTTCATTAAAGTCTGATGATCTGAATCTATATTCATAAAATCACACTGCTTTTAGTTTAGAACATTTTTTTTTTTTTTATTATTCCTGAACTTATATAAATCACTTGAAAAACAATAACTGTACGTCATGTGCACAGAAAGTGAAAAAAAAAATTCTGATACTTTTTATGGTACAACTTCAAGTTAACTGATCTATATCTGGAATTCAGTGGTCTTATGAACACTGCTTATTGTTTGTTTAATTGGCATTTTGACATCACATTTCACAACTTTCTGTCTAAGCCTATTTGGTGAGTGTCCAGTTTTTAAATTAATACGCTCTGATCAGTATAAAGTTTGTTAATTTGATCTGAAACTGGTATTGACAAGCTCATTAAAAACTTACAATTCTGAATTCTATAAACATGTACATGGAAAATCGGGTGAACTTTGTAAAAATCTTTATTTCTATTATTTTCTGAGCAGCTATATCCACTGGCTAGCAGAAATATTAGAATTTAAAGTTTTACCTTGCAGGTAGGGTGGTCTTTCTACGCAGGTTTTTCTGTTCTATACTTCACATCAGAACCTATCAATTACAGTATCAATTATTTTAGCAGACTTCACTTCAGAAATATGGTAGGACACCAAGATATATAGATATATAATTTAGCTTCTATTACGATTTATAGTTTTGTCAGATTGCCTCAAATGTATTCGGTGTTTTTGAGTAGCCATATCACATTGTAACTATGATCGTGAATCCCAGAGAGATCATTTGCCGAAACCAACTAAAAAGTGCTACAGATAATTTCTTTTGCTCACCAATCTGTAATTGATCTCTGTTTATATTTTCATCACTCTCGCTGTTTTTCTATTATAATGAAACTGATGTCAATGCCAATCATAAAAAAAAGGACGGGAAATATTTTTATGTGCTTGATAAACGAGGTAGTAAAGTCTGCGAAAATGCCAGAAGAGACATATTTGTACCCCGAAAACTGGGCATCTAAGGTCATTAATCACAGGGAGAACAGATCTACAGAATCAAGATTAGATGTCTATCAATACACACAAGTATTTAAGCTGTAATTTGTTCATATCTTTCAAGTTGTAGTAAATTGTTTTCTATTTTCACCCATGTGGTTTCTTCATCTTTGTTTTATTGTAATTTAGTGGCATCCTGTGGTCATAAAATTTATCCAATCCCCGGTAAACTACAAGTTATAATGACAAGATTTTCTGGATGAGGAAATTATCCCAAACTGAATTCCGAAACAAAGGAATGGAAATTACTTAACATATTGCTTTATCAATTGGACAATGTTGTAGCTTTCTATATTTGCACTCAAAAATTTCATAAAACTCTAGATTTAATTTGATCTTAGGGAAATCAGACATTATATGCATGTCCCATATAGTTTTAAGAGACAATATTGAAAAATATGGTAAAAATTGCTTTAGTGACCACCTGTGTATAAAGACCACTCAGTCACAATGACTTTTTTTGCATACCCCAATAGTACCATTTGTGTACAAATCAACCTCTATATAAAGACCATCTCCCCATAAAGACTGGTTTTGTTGTGTCCAAAAGGGGTTTTTACTGCAGTTTTACTGTAAACAAATAAATGATGTCAGAATACAGGTACTCCCAGTGTATTACCCGGTACTCGTTGTCATTGGTTCTCTTTTCCATAGTTTGCCCCATATGGAACCAAAATTTTATTTGACATAAACTTTTGGTTTTGGTAATTAGTTGATGAGCTGAACAGTAATAAATCAAAATAAAGCAATTTAACTACAGTAGAACCTAACCATAAATCCACCTTGCTTAGAAGACCACCTCACATTTAAGACCGTAGATATTCACTTAGAAAATTTAATATCAAATGTTAAGTAAGTCTAGCCTCTTACCTAAAAGACCACCTTACTGATCAGACTAGATGGTCTTCATACTGAGGTTCCACTGTAATAAAAATAATTCATGTCATTTTTATTGATGGTTGATATTTATTGAACAAGCACTTGCTTTTGTCATTTAACAAACACATCTTAATTGAACTTAAAGAACGCATCATATTTGACAGTAAGCAAACTTGTCTTATTTGATTTTACGAAATGTGTCCTAAAAACTTGCCACCACCATGTGACTAAAAGACTGTTTAGTTTGGTGTAAAACAACAATCAAATTAAAAAATCTAAATGCATCAAATTTTACATTTAGCAAAACATCTTGTTTAAACTTCTACTTTAATTTTCAATAAACACATCTTATCTGACATTAACAAATAAATTATGTTAGTGTTCAGACATTTTCCTCCCCATCATATCAGGCTGAAATAACCCTAAAGGTCCCATTCCAAATGCAAAATCAAATATTTTTTCTAATTTGCTGTCAGAATTTCCCAACTGAAGTCAAATGACAATTAATTTGAAGAGATTCGTGTATTTTCACATAATTTATTGTATTTCTAGATTTCCCAATTTCAATAAAATGTTGCTAAAATTCCCTACTTAAAAGGCCCAGGCTCCATTCCCAAAAGAGGGTGGAAAATCCCTGGTGTTTGGTGAATGTTGTCATTTACAATCACCGGTATATCATTTATAATGTCACCAGCAGTTGTAGAACTAATGTTGTCATTTACAATTACCGGTATATCATTTATAATGTCACCAACAGTTGTAGAACTAATGTTGTCATTTACAATCACCGAAATATCATTTATAATGTCAACAACAGTTGTAGAACTAATGTGGTCATTTACAATCACCGAAATATCATTTGTAATGTAACCAACAGTTGTAGAACTAATGTTGTCATTTACAATCAGCGAAATATCATTTATAATGTCAACAACAGTTGTAGAACTAATGTTGTCATTTACAATCACCGGTATATCATTTATAATGTCAACAACAGTTGTAGAACTAATGTTGTCATTTACAATCACCGAAATATCATTTATAATGTCACCAACAGTTGTAGAACTAATGTTGTCATTTACAATCACCGAAATATCATTTATAATGTCAACAACAGTTGTAGAACTAATGTGGTCATTTACAATCACAGAAATATCATTTATAATGTAACCAACAGTTGTAGAACTAATGTTGTCATTTACAATCACTGAAATATCATTTATAATGTCACCAGCATTTGTAGAACTAATGTTGGCATTTACAATTACCGGTATATCATTTATAATGTCACCAACAGTTGTAGAACTAATGTTGTCATTTACAATCACCGGTATATCATTTATAATGTCAACAACAGTTGTAGAACTAATGTTGTCATTTACAATCACAGAAATATCATTTATAATGTCACCAGCAGTTGAAGAACTAATGTTGTCATTTACAATTACCACAGTTGTGTTACAAATGTTTCTTTTTTTTATGTTTTCAGGATTATGTACGTTGTGGTGTGGCCAGTGCTGCCAGTAATGATATCTTACTTACAGGTATGATTTTAGTACTAGACCCCACAAGTGTCCCTTTAAAGGAATTCGCTTAAGGCATTCCCTTGGATGGCATTTTTTTTATACATTTGATTACACGAAACTACTATAGATGTGAAAAACTATTAACAGTAAAAATTGAATGTAGAATCAAACCTGTGGATTAGTCATATGAAGGTCATTTGATCACTTTGTGGTTTCAATGTTTTTCATCCTAATGTAAGTGAAGCAGATATTCTGCCCAATACCTATCCATAACTTGCAGCGATGGAAATCTCTAAATAAGTAGAATTTCATTGTCTCGAATTTCATGGGACCACCCTTATTTCTTCGAGATATCTGGAAGTCGAGATATATGAAATTTAATTAATGTTTATTTATCTATCAATCAGAATTGGGACCAGTTGTTCAACTTCGATACAACCAGAATTTCGACTCATCCAATTTCGACATAATGAGATTCTACTGTATATGTAAAATGAATTAGCTAAAAAATTAAAATCTGTTTTTATACTTGAATTACGTATATACCATACTATCTAAGAGAAACGTAATTAGTGGGGGGGGGGGGGGAGCAATCAACATTTAGGCTATTGACAATAACATACAATGTTTTAATAGTGAAATGCCTGGCAGGGCAATTCAAAGCATCAGTTGACAGGGAACTGGAATTCCAATGGCTAAGAATATTGATAAAGTTTTCAAGTGAAGACCTGATATTTCACCAATTTTTTTCATGGTAAATGGCAATTCCCAAAATACTCAGGAAAAATTCTGGGCCCCAAGTCACCAAATTTACTCCGTACTCAAGCTCAACTAACATCTAGGCTATTGACAATAACATACAATGTTTTAATAGTGAAATATCTGGCAGGGCAATTCAAAGCATCAGTTGACAGGGAACTGGAATTCCAATGGCTAAGAATATTGATAAAGTTTTCAAGTGAAGACCTGATATTTCACCAATTTTTTTCATGGTAAATGGCAATTCCCAAAATACTCAGGAAAAATTCTGGGCCCCAAGTCACCAAATTTACTCCGTACTCAAGCTCAACTAACTTTTCTTGATTTTAAGGCAAAAAACACACAAAATTTATTCTGTAACTGGACATTTTTGTATTTTGACTGGACACAATTGTAAATAATGATAAAAAATATTGCTCTATTGAAGAAAACTTCAGAAATAGTAAAACAATTGTTTGAGTATGTACTCAAATTATGAGTACTTTGCTCAATTAATTTATATATTTTTTACAGAAAAATCAAAATTTTATTTATGAAAGATGAACAATTATAATATGTTTTCTAATCACATAAACCCAAAAATTTTACACATGATTACATGTATATTAGTCAAAATAATGAAATAAAAGTTGAGCTTGAGTATTGTTTAAATGGTGACTTCGGACCAGAGTTTTCTATGATTTGTAAGATTTTGTTTTTTTGTAGGTTTAGATTAATATGTTTTTGTTTTGTTTAGGTTCCTATGATCACACAGTTAAACTCTATGACACACGGAATGAGGAAAGTGTCATGACAGTCAACCATGGACATCCTGTGGAAAGCGTACTCATGTTTCCAAATGGTGGAATCTTCATATCTGCAGGTAGCTATACAAAAATATATATAAAATTTTGACCTAATGTTTATGTTGACAAAAACTGAAACAGTATTGTACGCCTGAAAATTTTCTGCCCTTGTTGTTTTCGCCCAGTTTATGACAGGAAACATTTTCATTCCATCTTAAATTCACCCCTAATGGCCATGGTCTCAATTATGGGAAATATGTCCATGCTTCAGTTATTTAGCTTGAAAACTGCACTTCCATTTTAAAATCGCCCTCTTATCTAAGGGCAAAAATTGCAAAAATTAAGCACGAGCAAAAATTTCCATGTATACATTAATAATTCAAAAGGAATCATTGACACAAAGTGAAATAAAAATAAGAATGAATTAAGAAATTTTGGCAATACATTTAGATTTATTATTTGACTTTGTATTATATCATTTTTTTCCTTTGGCTTTGTACATTTATATTTAATTGGAGCTCAACTGATGAAGTCTTATTGACAGAAACGATCGTCTTGAGGATTTGGTCTGGTCTCTTTCGTAAAAATGTAACTTTGATATTGTTCATGATATTTACGGAAACAGTGACTTGGGTTATAGAAATGGCATAATTTACAGGGTCCATTTGGCTGGCCTAATATTTTCTTATTTATCCTGTTTTCAGCCTTATTATGAACGTTCTTTCTCACTGTAACTAACTCATCACTTATGGCACAGATAGTAACTTCCTACATTATACTTTCTGTCAGTGTTTGAGTTGTGTAGAGAAGAAATAATAAAGGAATCTTTACTTTTTAGATCGTGAAATATTATTACCACCATTACGTGTTCTGTGACCACTTATGATTGGCCTCGAATATTAGTTAAAAACCTAACTAGCGATATCAATTTTCTTTTCTCATATTTTTCATTTTATCTACTTTTCATTTCTATCTCTGATCTTGATGCTTAAACATTCATCACAAGATTTTAACCATGAAACAACATCATAAAGGAAACAATGAAATTTTATCATTCAGAACCTCCAAGCAGTTTTCATATTTCACTTTTTTCCTGCACTTCTGGAAAGCAGATTTTATTTCCAGAGTGACTCAGTCTTACATTTTATTTATATCGACTAGCCAATAGCAGATTCCGCTTATGATTTTATGAGAAATAAATTTAGCCGTAGTGACATTGATTCTAGCTTTCCTACTCAAGCCCGGCACCAGTAATTCATGCATCACTGAAGGCGAACAGTTTTTGCATGATACTTTTGGCGCTTTTTTCGTATTAATTTATTTGTACATATGGGTATTTTGCATGCTGAGATTCAACATTGTGATGTATTTTAAAGATTTAGAACATGATACAGAGATATAAATATTGACATTGGTTTCTGTTCATTAGACTGCCGAGATTGACACACAGGATGGTACGACCATTATGTGGTGTCCATTTCTATGACCTTGCGTGTATCTGTTTCTCTCACAGCATGTAGTTGTGAGCCAGATTCAGTCTATGATGGAGGTGCTTAGATATATTCTAAAATAAAACTTGAAATAATTTTTTTCTGCCTCAGTTTTACATATGTTAAGAATGCTGGCATTTTTGTTTTAAAGATGTATTATCTACCTTACCCTACCATGTAGTTAAATTTCAAATGACCGTAACTAAAATTCAGCATGTACAAATTGGAACCTGTATCAACAGATCCATGTTCGATCCCCCCCCCCCCTTCCTAAAAAAATAGAAAAAAAAAATAGGCATTTGCCCATTCATTTATTTTTTCTTTTCAAACATCTGAAATTTATAGATTTGCCTGCTGATCAGTTCACTTTTCAAAGTACTGGACACATCATACATATGAGTTTTTATTGATATCCTCTATGAGAAGACCTCAGACAGCTGTCTTAGTGTATATACATACCTTGTCTAGATAGCCACTTTACTAAGTAAAAAGTAAACCCTCAAATACTATATTATTGATGACATTGTCCTGATTGATTGAATATAGTTCTGTACAAGGTATACTGTGGTAGATATTTGTTTGTAGCATTTAAAATTTTCTAGACCATAAAATTAAAAAAAATGAAGAAGTATCAATTGTCCGATATAAATAACCAAAATTAATCGAGGTTGTTGATGATGATTTTGAACCAGTTAAATTCAGGTACTTACACAACATCTCTGACTTATACCGATTTTTGTACATTTTTACTATTTTGAAAAAAGGATATTAATGTTGATATACAATATCTTGAAGTTACAATATTTTGTTTTCATGTTTTAATATTCTGATATATACCTTTTGTCATCAAAACATAAAACTTCTGACTTGTAGGTTGTTTATACAGGTGTCCGTTTTCATCTAGAATTAAAACATGTCCACATTGTTCCACACAATTTGTCCTGATTGCCCTATAAAATTTGCCCTGATTGTCCTTTAGAATTTACCCTGATTGTCTTATCAATTAGCCCTGATTGTCCTATCAATTAGCCCTGATTGTCCTATCAAGTTAGTCCTGATTGTCCTATCAATTTGCCCTGATTGTCCTATCAAGTTAGTCCTGATTGTCCTATCAGTTTGCCCTGATTGTCCTATCAAGTTAGCCCTGATTGTCCTATCAATTTGCATAATTGTCCTATCAAGTTAGTCCTGATTGTCCTTTCAATTTGCCCTGATTGTCCTTTAGAATTTACCATGATTGTCCTATCAATTAGCCCTGATTGTCCTATCAATTAGCTCTGATTGTCCTATCAATTTGCCCTGATTGTCCTATCAAGTTAGCCCTGATTGTCCTATCAATTTGCCCTAATTGTGATATCAATTAGCCCTGATTGTCCTATCAATTAGCCCTGATTGTCCTATCAAGTTAGTCCTGATTGTCCTATCAATTAACCCTGATTGTCCTATCAAGTTAGTCCTGATTGTCCTATCAATTAGCCCTGATTGTCCTATCAAGTTAGTCTTGATTGTCCTTTGAAATTAGTCCTGATTGTTCTATGAAATTTGTCCTGCTGTTCCACAATAAATGTCTTAATTGCCCTGTAAAAATTTCCTGATTTCCCCATAAAATTTGCCCTGATTGTCCCAATTAATTATTTCTCCCTTTTACTAGTATATACCAAAAGTGGAACAGTCAGGACAACACTAAAGATATAAACCTATGTGGTACAATCCATTTTTGACAATTTACAGAGTTATCTGATCTTGAATGATTTCTAGACCTAAATTACTGATTATATTAATAGTTGTGTGGTTCAGAGTTGACAGAGCTGTGATTTATCAGTTTTGTTGTTGTTTAATTTATCGTAGTATTCTCATCGTCACCTTTTCCTTACTTATATTTTGACATTATAGACATTTTGTCTGGACAGCTTGTTGATTTCTGGATGTACTATAGGTCTTCATTTTCCTCTTGAGAAAGGTTTAACACCAGATAATGGTTTTGACTGAAATTTGACGAGTTCGCTTCAGTTTGGAGGTAAATTACATGACTACAAATGACTTTTGAAGAAGGCGAATTTTAAATCAACACAGAAAAGGGAGCATTAAATTCCTTTCTTTTTTCGTTGACTGCGAGCTAGCACTAAGGTAAATAAAGATCCTAATTGAAATATACGTATGTATTTGTTTTACAGCATACAGTATTATATGATTCACAACTGAGAGATTTAAAAGCATCGAAATAAACTCCTGACATCGAAACTATAAAAAAGCATAATTTATCATCTTCAAAGATTCGGCATATTTCTACAGAACATTTATGACTGTCTGCTTTGCCTCAGATGCTGAAGTGATTTTTTTCCCTCTCTTTTCGCCATTTCTGGTTTTTTTTATTATTGTTGAAACATATATTAGTGATAAAATTACTAAATAGATTGATTGGAGTTAAAGCTCAGAGGTTTATCATATAGTATTGAAATGATACCCCTCTCATCACTTTTATAGTTGTTTTATATGTTATATCACAACTGCTGACGGATGGCCAATCTGATAAGGGAATCATATCACAGTGTATTGACTCTACTTTCAGGCCAAGGCAAAGTGTTCTATTTTGTCTACTGTGGTCTTTGGAGATGTTTAGATAAATGAAACATTGAAGCTTCTGTGGTGTATTGACTTAACTGATAGACAATTTAATGGTATATAACATCTTGGATAACACAAATTCTGGACACACTACATTTTTTAAATGAACCTTATATAGGGATTTTCTTAGGCTGTTTTGGGTTTGGTTACAGGACCCATTCCTAAAGTGTAAATGACTTTATTCCCCCCCCCCAAAAAAAAAAATTGTAATAACTCAGTTTGTATGCATTCATGCACATAACCAATCAAAAGATAATCCCTTACTGTACCTCAATGTATTTTTAGTTGAAAAACAATTTATAAAGAATTTTAAATAGCAAATATTTCCATACAACAAACCAATTTCCATGTTCCTTGACATCCCAACCAACGTCTTTTATAGTATTATAACGATGTGATCAATATCATTAAAACAAAACTCAGTTGTTTACTTTTTTATCAACCAAAAGTATTCTGATAAAATAAGTTGTGTAAATTAAAAGTAAGAAAAAGTGTGTTTTCTTTTTTACTTCATAGGACAGTTCCTTTCTTCTTAGGAATGTCCGTGTTTAGCCTGATTTTGGTTTTTAGCGAATTGCATTGTAACAATTCAGCCCACTTTGCTATTACTATATAACGAACTGTCCTTACAACGAATTGAAAAATGCGGGTTCTACCGTATAGATGGTATGTGGGATGACTTCAAATGTGCACATCTTAATAAAGAAAACACAGCTATATGTAGTTAGAAATGACATACACAGGAGGTAACACCATTAATGCAGTTTTTATATATTATTAGGACATTCCAATTTTTTTTTTATCTTAAACGTCCACCCTAAAATTAAAAATTTATCTTTCCATCAGAAAAAAGGCACATAAAGACAGAAAAAACACAAAACATTTGTGCAAGAGCAAATGCAATTTAATGCATATCTGAGTATTTACCTGATGTGTTAACAAAAGAAAAACAAAATTAGTTAATAAGAACCATATCTTTGGCACATACTTAAAAATAACCTATGAAAGTTGTTTTCACAAAAATGAAAAATGTTTATGTTTAACTGTTCATTTGCAGGTATTTTTTCCTTACAAATTTGGTGGGTTTTTTTTCTTATCTAAAAAACTAACCTGTCAGAGAAAATCTTGAGTGGCCTTATTATAAATGAAATAATGACAACTTAAAATTAAAGGGGCATTAGCTATGTTTTTTTTTTTAATTATTTTTTCTCATTTTTACAACTTTGATTGATATACAATAACATAAAAGAGATATACACAGGCATAAAAATTCTTAAATTCCTATAGATTTTGTGAAAATTGCCTGAGAAACCCAGTTCTGCAATAATTCAATTGCCATTAATTTACCCAACCTTACCCTTTGTATGTGCATATCACTCTGGACCTAACCTTATTTTCACAAAATATACAGAAATATAAGATTTTTATGCCTGTGTATAGCTTTTACTTTGTTTTGTACATCAAGTACAAGAAGTTAAAGTAGAAAAAATTGAAAAAATTTTGTTTGGAAAACACAGCTAATGCTCCTTTAAATAAAATTCTGCTTAGAAAAACAAAAATCACTTCAGTATTTAAAGACATTGTCAAGGTTGCAGATACTGAAGTTCATACATGTAGTTAAGAAAGGTCCCTGTTGGACCCTTACTCAATCTGGACTTTTTATCATTAATTGATAATTCTTTCAAGATTTCTTTTTTGATACCTACTTTTCCTGTATGACTATATGACTTTGAAGCATATCTTTTGAGTCAGCTCTTTAATTGCACTGCTTCTGTTTCTCTCACTGATGTGTATTTCTCTTCTGTATACAAATATTACCTGTGATTAATGACTTTCATGAAGACACCAGGTGGTAGACTCTCGCCTGGAATTATGTGTTGTATTTTCTCTGTGTAATCATCTGTGCCTGTATCACTTAAATGTTTCTACAAAAAAAAAAAAGAAAAAAAAAAAAAACGAGGCGAGAAGTGGGCTACATAATATTAATATCCTGAATTGAGTGCCATGAAAAAAAAATTATTACAACCTTCCATCAGTGAAACTGTTCATTGTCAAGTACAGAGATCAATCTGAAGTTTTCAAACTTTTTCATTTTTCCATCTTTGATTCACAAAAACAAGCAGAGTATGAAGTTAGCATTATACACTTGAACCAGTCTTCAAAGACCACTCGCATGAAAGACCACCAGTGTCCTTTGAGACCACATTCTGAAAACTTCTTGGTTAAATAAGACCTCTTTGAAGAGACCACCTGTCTTGAGAGACCACATTTCAGTGGCAGACGGGGTGGTCTCCCAAGACAGGTTCCAATGTACCATCATTGTACCATCATTGTACCATCATTGTACCATCATTGTTTTTATGACTTATCAATTGACAAGAGAGTGTTCGTATAGTTTACTGTGGTCCTTACTTTAAATCTTCATAGAGTCCACTTTTCCTAACAGAATAAGTTTTATACATTATGCATGTATATATATTTAGTAAACTGAATTCATATTTCTATATTTATACTTATTTTTCTCAAAAAAAAAGACTGAATTTTGATAAGAAACAATTATTTTGGTAGGCCAAACATTTTTTGTACTGAATTTCATTTCAAGGCATTACATTATTATGTCAAATGTTTTAACAGCTAAAAATACTTAAATGAGAACAGAGTTGTTTGTATGTAAAACACAATGAAAAGCAACGGTTTTCAAATACATGTAAAGCTGTGGGATCCTATCATACAAAACAAAAGGAAAATTTTCTGGGATTCATATGATTTCTGAGTCCATAAAATGTACATCAGAATCAGCAGATGTATAATAAAAGAGAAAGGGTGTCACTGTGAAAATATCATCCTACAAATCATTGTTATTGATCTCGGACAATAGCACTGACCAATTGTTGGTCTCTTGTGAACTAAGTAACCTTTGGACAGTAGGTTCTTCTTTCTCATATATAACATAATGGTTACTCTAGAAGAAATAAAAGTAAGAGACTTAGAAATTATACTTGTAAAGGACAAATATTACTCAGTAGGTAACTTTCTGTGTGCGTGTGTGTGTGTGTGTTTGGAGGATGGTGGGTGATTAGGTAAGACACATATACTGAATCTGACATTTATTTTCAAGGGCACACCTAGGCAGGTGGTATCTCCATGTGGTATCTCCATGTGGTATCTCCATGGACATATAGTTCAGAACTTAAACTGAAGCAACATTTGTAAATTTTTGTAACTGAGGATTCAAGATCATCTTTAAAATGAGTTATGTTACCAAAAAATAATCTGTCTTACCTGTAAATGATCAGTGATTACTTTTTAAGTTTATCTAACCACTTTAGAACCAGGTTTCCCAGTCTGCATACAATTTTATATCATCATCTGGCTGAAAAGTTAGTGTATAAGGCAACAACAGGCACATACCAGAAATTTAAGATATAAATAATGAATGCAATCATAACTAAAGGAGTTTAATTGGTCCTGGAAACATTCAATTTTTATAGAACTTATATGTTTTATAGAAAAATGGATATGACCACACTAATTTTTTTATCACATATAAATGTGGAAAGAAATTACTTTTGCAATACTGCTGTATTTTTGCCCCCTTTTTATTCAAGCCCCTTCATCATCAGTGGGCACATTCAAAATTGGGCAAATTCAAAATGATAAATTTGTCTATTTTAATAACTGCAAAGAGTATCTATTATATATTTCATTTTAAACAACACACAATTTTAAAAAAAACAAAAAAACTTTAATGTAACAATGCAAAAAGAGGACATGTACAAGTATTTTTTAAATTGTTAAATAAAACTTCGCAATAATATTGTATCGTAAATTGGAATTGTAACGAGTCTGGGCAAATTGAAAATGAGGCAAAACTGTTTGCATGTGTAGTCGGACGAAAAAAACACGATGCAAAATAAGCCTATACTGTATATAGTATAAATTTTTGTAAATGCTTTAGTTGGTACCAACAGATGTAATTACTGTTTAGCCAAAATTTTTTCACTGAAAATTTTCTTGCAAGTTCAGATTGAGCAAATATAAAACAAACAGAAAATGTGAAACTCCTCTTGGGAAAATCTGTGGCCTAATTGAAATCTGATGGTCCTGATAGATTTACGTTCGTTTTTGGTTTTTTATTTTATTTTTGTAATCGCTATGGTGATATGTTGCTCTAATATTATGATACAGCACTGTCATAAAATCTTAATACTAAATGATAAAATCTGCCACATAGCTGTTCGGAAAGAATTATCAGATATGCAGAAATTTGAGTGTTTTGGTTGGAATTTTATTAGAATTTATTCCAATTTAATTGACATTATCAAAATTTTGGAGTTCAGGGGGAATGACACGGTGTCAAAAATAAAACTACGCATTTGATAGCGACCTGCTTGCATTACACTACACACCCTGATGTGAGTGATGCCTTCGTATGATTTAGAATAAATAAACATGTAAGATACCAAGAATTATTAAATGTTTTATGGCATTTTTATGTTGTTTACAGTTTTATAGCAAAATCTGTGTCCAGATATCGCAGATTTTGTCTTTTTCTCTGAAGTTCGGGAATGACCTGTGAGTTATTCTCCTGAACTTTGCTGACAGAACAGTCATGATTCTACAAGTTGAAATTTACTGACTGCAAAATAAATAAAAACCTACTTAATTGATGATTTGGTAAACCCAGAAAGAGTGAAAGAATTAATGTGACTGAGAAAGATAAGAAGTGAAAATATTACATATTGTTCTTTATTTTATCTAGTAAAACATAACAAATTTTGCATAAAATTATATAAATAGGTCACCGTTGCGAACTAATGTATCAGAATTGACATTATTTTTGAAAGATGTTTCAGTTAAATATTCTGAGAATTTTGTAATTTGGATAACATATGATTACTCTTGGTAATGCTGAAGTGTTGTAATAAAGTGGAGGGATACATCAGAGGAACTACCCCATTTACACAGACAGAGCAGCTCAGTTGGTAGAGCACCAAATTTTTAACATTAAAGTCCCTGGTTCGATCCATGATTGTGCCAGATTTCCAGAGGTGATATTTCATCTCATGTCGATCTGCACAGCTGTATTCCTAGTTTGAGGGTAAATGGTCTAGGATGTTCTGTTTGATTACCTTCATCAGATTGTACAAGTGAAGTGGCACTTAAAAAGCAGTTGGAGATACGGACCACTCAAGCTAGAACATAAACACACACACTAAACATCTATCTCCCTGCCACACGGATACAAGTGGCAAGGGCTTAAAGAAGTCACACCACACATCTTAAATCAAGCCAGTGCAAGCAAGTACCCATTTACAATACCACAATGTTGTATCTGTTATAATATAGTTCCATGAGAAAGAAATCAAAATAAAATTCTGATTTAGTGAACTTTTTATTGTCAATGGGCATTTAGGTCATCTTATAGCTAGCGGATGATTCATATTCTAGATGTAAAATTGGTTCCAAATTTTAAAATTTGTATATATTTCTTTATACATGTGTATGTCTGTGTGTCTGTTTGTTTATGTGTGTGAGTGGATATGTGGATAGTTGTATGCACCACTCACAGTTAATTAGATAGTTTCTGATTCATGTTACCCACAGTTATTTAGTGAATATCTGACTCATTCTGCTCACATTTAATTAATGCATATCTGAGTCATACCACTCACAATTAATTAGTGAGTATTTGAGTCATACCACTCACAGTTAATTAACAAGTATCTGACTCAAACCATTCAGTTAATTAGTGGGTATCTGACTCATATCACTACATGTAACAGTTAATTAATAAGTTTCTGACTCATACCATTTAGTTATATAGTGAGTATCTGACTCATACCACTCACAGCTAAATAGTGTTTATCTGGATCATATCACTCACAATTAATTAGTGAGTATTTGAGTCATACCACTCACAATTAATTAACAAGTATCTGACTCATACCATTCAGTTAATTAGTGAGTATCTGACTTATACCACTCACAGTTAATTAATAAGTATCTGACATATGTCACTCACAGTTAATTAATAAGTATCTGACTCATATCATTCAGTTAATTAGTGAGTATCTGTCTCATACCACTCACAGTTAAATATTGAGTATCTGACTTATGCCACTCACAGTTAATTAGTGAGTATCTGACTCATATCATTTAGTTAATTTGTGAGTATCTGACTCATACTGTTCACAGTTAATTAGCAAGTATCTGACTCCACTTGCAGTTGATTAGTAAGTGCCTGACTTATACTCACAGTTAATTTGTGAGTATATGACTCATACTGTTCACAGTTGATTAGTAAGTGTCTGACTTATACTCACAGTTAATTTGTGAGTATATGACTCATACTGTTCACAGTTGATTAGTAAGTGTCTGACTTATACTCACAGTTAATTGGTGATTATCTGGCTCATATTACTCACAGCTAATTATTGAGTATCTGACTTATATCACTTTGTGAGTATCTGATTCATAATACTCAGATAAATGTATGTATATATATATATATATATATATATATATATATATATATATATATATATATATATAAATATGTACACTGTTTGTTTATTTGAGACATTTTTCCTGGATAACAGAAATATGTGTTGCATATATACTATATAGCCTTTGTACAATTAATCGCTAAATGAATCCCACATTTGTCTGCAGTAAAGATCTGAAATGAACATTAACTCGTTGATTTCAAGTTCAGGTAATACTATGATAATGATTAATCTTGTTATTTATGTTGTCGAAAATGGCTTCCACATATTAGTTGCTGATGGCATATGAAGATGGTTTCACATCAAGAGTAATCGGTCACGGTTCATGACCCTCGCAAGCCAAATTTCCTTGTTGTGATTGCTTTTGCAGACCCTATCAATTTGCCATGGGGGTATATCATTGTGGAATAAAAGTTCCCTGGAGATTTGAATTTGTTCCTGCCATGTTTTATAACATCACAGCCCATTTATAAGCCAGTCAGTGGTATGTGGTATAGACAAATGTAAACGTTAACATGGGAAAGGGTCTTGTTCTCCATTTATCATATGGCATTTGAAGGTTTATAATCACTGAGATACATAAGAAGTCAATAGACAATATCTTATCATTTGTAGAAAAATTATAAAGCTGTAACTGGCCCTGTAAATGTATTCTAACATTGTGATACAGTAAACTACATCTATCTGAGATATGATATCCAGAAATAATCATCAAAATTATTTTCTTATACACATTTTTACATAAATTAGGATCAAGAGTGGTAGCTTGTTTTGAGTGGTCATTCTCTTGGTTCTCGTTTATCATTTTAAAAATACATATTGATGTAAATGCTTTAATTTAGAAAGGTCTTAAGTGGTTAGTGAAATTTGAAACAGATGATGCTGTGAAAGGCATTCAAGCTGTCTAATTAGACTTTATTGTTTGTATTAAAAGTTTCAAATATTCCCTGTGTTATACAAATAAAAGGTTTTTAAAATTCCTTAGTTGAAAAATAATTGTTATGTTGTATTTATGAAAAGAAATCAAATACAAATGTGAATAATTCTTACATGGATGACAGGAATATCAACCATTGGTGTTTTTCATTTATTATAGGCATTATATGCATGACTTGTTAAAATTTTCTATGGCAATACATGTATATCTTTTTAGCCTTTTTAATCAAATATTGGGTCTAAAAACTGTTTTATCATATATACAGCCGGAATGTACGGACTTACAAAAGGTTTGGTTTTCATTTTACTGTGATTTAGAAGTTCTGAGAATTAAACTAAAATGTTGAGTATATACTGAAATGCTGAGTACATACTGAAATGCTGAATACATACTGAAATGCTGAGTACATACTGAAATGTTGAGTACATACTGAAATGCTGAGTACATACTGAAATGCTGAGTACATACTAAAATGTTGAGTACATACTGAAATGTTGAGTACATACTAAATGGTGAATACATACTGAAATGCTGAGTACATACTGAAATGTTGAGTATATACTGAAATGCTGAGTACATACTGAAATGCTGAATACATACTGAAATGCTGAGTACATACTGAAATGTTGAGTACATACTGAAATGCTGAGTACATACTGAAATGTTGAGTACATACTGAAATGCTGAGTACATGCTGAAATGCTAAGAACATACTCATTACAGAAATCCTGAGTACATACTGAAATGTTGAGTACCTTACTAGAGATACATTGTATTTGTTTTGTTTTATGGAAATTTATAATTTGTCTGAATGCTGTAAATAAAATATATATATATATACAATAGAACTTGGATGAGTTGAAGTTCAAGGGACCACCTAGAAAAGTTCAAAACATCAGGACTTTGACTCATAGATGGTAACTAAGAACCATATGTTTATAGTTTCACAGGTTCTTTAAGGTATATATGACTGCTTCAAAACCATGTAAGACACAAACTGTCATTATGATTAATAATTAGTGCTAAATTCAAATTAAATTTCATGTGATTAAAACAATGAGTGTTTATGAGAAGGGAAAGAATTACATGTGGCGATTTCGTACACATGTAAATTTTTACTTCGATTTGTATGTAGAAATTTTTGTTGTTTTTATAGAAATGGGGCCCTAAAATTTATTTGAAACATCGAGAAATTTGACTCATGAAAGTTCGAATTATAAAATGTTTATTAGTAGCATTTTATAGCAAAACTATTCAGGACTTTGTGAATAGTTCGAAACATTGAAGTTCGACTCATCGAAGTTCTACTGTATATATATATATATATATATATATATATATATATATATATATATATATATATATATATATATATATATATATGAAAAAAAATACCAATCACATCCAGAAATTTTACAAACAACAATATAGTTAAAATATTGAATTAAGTGTCGAGACTCGGTACTTACGGAATTGGGCGGCATTAATGGGGCCTAAGGTTAGGTAGTAGTTGTGGAGATCTTATATACTTATTACATATGTATGATCCTTATGATAAACTTGTTATTGATGTTGTTAAATGCCAGAAAAATGGATGAATTAAAAATTTATTTAAACTGCAAAACATTTCTGTATACCCTTGTGTGATATGTTCCCCTGTATATACACGAGTTAAACCTATATTGTATGAACAAGACTGTAAATGTAAGAGTTATCTCCCTTAATCTTCAGTTTGTATTGATATTTTAACATTACTTACGCTTATCCCACTGAAAAGTCAATAAGATATTTGACACAAACAAACTTGAGTTTAATACATACCATGATAATTTGAAAACGTTATTACATCTTTTTACATAAAGTAACTGACCAGTGGTCACTTTATCAAACAGTTAAGCTATGTGAGACAAAGACTTTGAATGGATTTCATCTTTACTTTTGTAGTAAAATTGTTTGTATTAATCTTTGTGATGGCTGTGTTTAATGTTCTGCTTGAGATCGAAAAACACTTGTATATATTTACTGTTCCTGCACCTTGATTCATACCTGTATATATTAATGGGCTCTGCACATTTATTCATACCTGTACATATCAATTTCATACCTGTACATATCAATTTCATACCTGTACATATCAATTTCATACCTGTACATATCAATTTCATACCTGTACATATTGACTTCATACTTGTACATATCAATTTCATACCTGTACATATCAATTTCATACCTGTACATATTGACTTCATACCTGTACATATTAATGGTATAAAAAATTGCCATTTACATCTAGTACCAGTATATATTTTACAAAGTGTAACATCATTTTACCATCAGTAATTGTCATGGAAATGATGAACTCCACAAGGAACATTTTTAGCTCCCTGGGACAAAAGTATGGAGAGCTAATGCGATACCCATGGTGTTGTGGTTGTTGTTGTCATTGTTGTTGTCGTCAGCATCCATAAACAAAACTTTAAAATGGCCTTTAGGGTTTAGGGTTTAGATTTTTTCATATATAGATTCCTTATGACCAGAGCTTTCATATGATACTTCATTGAATTTGACCTAGTGACCTTGACCTTGGACTTTGACCTACATTTCAAAAACTTTTAACCTTGACTATATCTTTTAAACCATGAGGGCTAGGGCTTAGATATTTCATGTATTGATTTCTTATGAGCAGATCTTTTATATGGTACCTTGACTTTTGACCTAGTGACCTTGACCTTGGACTTTGACCTACTTTTCAAAAACTTTAACCTGAGCTTACAGAATCAAAATATTTACTTTACCCTGATCTTAAAACCTGACAGCTGTTGGTCAAATACCTATTTTGAAAATTTACACCCATTTCCGGTGAGCTTTGTTGTTTTCTTACAACTCTTGTTTACTTTTATCAGGTATTAAAGGGACATTAGCAGTCTTTACCTAAACATTTTTTCAATACTTTCTGCTTTTATTACTTTTACTTGTACTTGATGTAGAATAACAAATTATAATTTTACACGGACATAAAAAACCATATATTCCTATATATTTTGTGAAAATAAGGTTCGGTCCAGTGTGGTATTCATATACAAAAAATAAGGTTGAGTAAATCAGTTGCAATTGAAAAAGTGTCAAATTTGGGTTTTTTCAAGCAATTTTCAAAATATACATGTATATAGGAATGTAAGAATTTTTTTGCCCTCAGCCTGAAAGGTCCGCTGGGGCATCTACCTACTCATGTGTTTGGATCATTCATCTTTCTATCTGTCTGTCTATTTGTTTGTAATTCTGTCCCGCTTTCATATAAAGTGCAATATTTCAAGTTTGGATTGTCATACAGTAACCAAACTTAGACTGTAAGTTCATCTAAGAGTTGCTCACACTCCACTGACAACACATGCCCTAGGGGTGGGGTGGGGTCAAAATGTAGGACATTGCAATATTTTGCCAGTATGAAAATTTGTTGAAAGGGGCATTTGTATTTTACAAACACATCTTGGTATGCCTATGTATCTCTTTTTTGTTATTTAATATCAATCTAAGTAGTAAAAAAGAATAAAAGAAAAACACAACTAATGCCGTTTTAAGGTCAAAATTTGTTTTTTGCATAAACATGTGTGTTAATATTAAACTAGTAAAACTGGGGTATAAACCAATTAATATCTTGGTAATGAAAAAGTGAAATACACAAGTTTTTTTTAAGAAAGAAAAAAAAAACTAACATGTAGAAAAAGTGGAATATTCAATTATGAATTAAATTGGTCAAGAATATTTGAATACTGAGTTATGGTATTGGTTTCTGCTTGATCTCAATGTGAGTGTAATTGTCTTAATTGGAAATTTTAGATAGATCTACTGAATACTGGACAATGATAAATAATAGATACTAAATACACCCCCCAACCAAAAAAAACTGAAGTAAATAGATTAATATTATATATATCTGTATTCCATGTGTAAAAAAGGGAAAAGCAGTATATTGAAATTATTGTATTCATTTTGTCTGAATTGATAAGATCTCAAAAATAAAGCTAGAAGTGACTTCACATGTAAAAGCTGAATGACTTCCAGATAAACTTTTATCAATATTTTTGCTTTTTATTTTATTTTGAACAGCATTATATAGAATCAAATATTTTGCCAAACTGTAATGAATATAGATATAAAAATTAATTAGTTGCTAGATTGAAGCTAGAATGTTTAAAGTCTCATAAATATAAAAGTTTGTCAGAACAGAAGAGTGTTGACTAGATACCATGGAGTGTTGTATCTGTAAATTCCTCTCTAAATTACAAGGATATAAAATTGTAGGTTTTGAAAAGGTCAGTTTCATTAAAATAGGTACACTTTTGATTTATATGAAAAAATTGGATACGTTTTTTTACTCTTAGCCATGTTTGCTAATGCGCTGAAAATATCGCAACAGTGCATGTCAATTTTCATCCCCATCACATGCAGAATTTATTTCCGTTATCACAATGGGGGTATAATGTGAAAAAGATGGAGTAAGTGGATAAAATGATCGGAGAAATAAAGATAAAAACACCAGTCCCTCTCACTTCAGTAAGTCTTGATCTCAAGTTTTCTCTTCCTGCCGACTTGCAAGAAGAATATCAATTTTCTGTATTAAACCAAGGTCGCACCCTCAATGGGATATAAGAGTAAAATGCATGATAAGTGGGAAAATCTGTTAGTACTTCTGTAATGAAATGCCAAAATATGTCATGTACGTAGCTTGCAATCTTTTAGAATGTTCATTGCAGTTAATATAGGTGATTTGTAACCATTAGTATCAAGGCCTGAATTATGGAGGGTCGCTGATCCCAGCCTCATAAAAAAAACTCTGTCATAAACAATGTAGGAGTAATGTAAAAGCACATGTTTAATGATTTGATGCCCTGGATCGTGCATCTTTACATTGTCTTGACACGAAGTGCATCAGATAAATGAGAACTTTCTGATTCTTCTTAGAACTTTTGTGTAATGGTGTCAACCTCTTTGTGATCTGACCTTTAATTCATCAACCTTTGAGGTCACATTTAGACCCATGCAAATCAATTAATAGTATGGTCTAATGTCATAATTCAAGAGTGAACAAGTTGCAGGTAAAATTATTATTTAATTTTTTATTCTAAATCATAAACCTCTGAGTTTTGACAGTGGACTTAACCATTCTTTGAAATGGGCAGGTCCAAATGTGACTTCAGGGTTGATGAGTTAATTGGGTCGCTTATCTAGATCATGGTTCAAAAGTAATTGATATAAGACCATGTAGTCCTTTTCTCTGGAGGAGTGTGTATGTGTTAAGGTTGAACCAAGGTCACAGCTGATTTTTGAGGGATTATATGTATTTTACTTGATCTGTTTCATTCACTTCATTTAAGTCTCACAAAGATGATCTTTGCACCTTTTAAAACTTCATTTGTCTGTTTAAATTGCATTCAAAATATATTCATAATGTTTTAACCATTCAAAATATATTTAAAATGTTTTAACCCAATCAGGGCTGTCAATTTCAAAAATAATCATGGCATGTTTGAGATAGGGATTCAAATTTTTTAATGTCCAATTGTTTACATATACTATGTAGTTGTTTAATTTCAAAAGGAGAAAACTTCACATTTTTCTGAAAGGAACTTTTTCACAGGTTTTAAATTTAGCGCAAGACCATTTTCAATACTGAATTGTGACATGAATAGAAGTAAAGCTGATGAAATTTCGTGATTTGTGTATACGATGTCCATTTATATATGAATGAATTTTGATTGGTACAGGGTGCCCACTTCCTATAAATTCCTATAAATTCCTATAAATCTGGCATTTCCTATATTTTTCCTATATCTTGTCAAAATTCCTATAAATTCCTATATTTTCATAAATTCTCAGGTCAATAATGCGAAAGTGTACCAAATTTCAAGAAATATTGGTATCATCTGCATAGATATAGTTTCTAATATACAAAACGCATGTATTTTTCTGTAAATTACTGTTTTCTGTGTGGGTTTTGATTAATATTGTTTTTTTTTCCTGTTAAGTAATACATGTATATCAAGATATTTTGTGTTTTCATCAATGTAAAATGTACATGTATGACATGTTAATGCTTCTGTGGAACAAACCAGAACACTCTATTGTTTGGTTGGTATACACCATGGAAGCTAGATTAATATATATATACATACAGATATAAAAAAAAATCCCTTTCTGTCAGGAAACATTGAAGAGATTCTGCTACTTGTTGTACAAAAAGTACATCTTATTTAGTGTGTTTGAATTATTTATCATTTTGTATATTATCAATTTACATGATAACATGTAAGTATGCAAAAACTAGGTACTGGTAAGTATTGTGTAAATTAGATGAGAGTTTTGTAGATATATAATGGGGATAATATGCATTATTCGCCTTGCTTATAATCTACTCTGAATATTTGTTGAAGTAGTGTATCATCAGAATGTTGTAGAACTGCAAGTAAAAGCTGAGAGTATGCCTGTATGTCACCTGCAGTGTGGGGGGCAAGGGATAAACTTTGTGCATTTGTCTATTTTTCAGGTCATTCCTTCAAATGTCACACTTTCACATGAATCATAGACCTTCACTTCTTACATGTATGTCTAGTATTTACAGTCAGTTTAATTCTAGGAACTGCTGATAGTATCATATATGAGTCAGATGACCATTCACTATAGCCAAGGTCTTTGCAGGTGACATATGGTCTCTTTGATTTCATTCAGTTTACTTGTAAATTTGTCTTCCAGGTGAAAATTGCTAGGTAGGTGAATAATGCCAGGTGGAAACACTAAATTTCAGAGTTCGTGGTTGTCTGCTGTTGACTGCAATGGGCAGACTGTTAGGGATTGGTGTAGGAGAGGGAAAGACAACTTTCATGCGTTACTGCAGATTGTGTGACAACGACTTTCGTTGCAATAATTCAGGGAAGTCTCAGATTTTGCAACATGCAAGCGGAAAAGTTCATAAATCATTAGCAAGACCATCACAGGACCAACACCAAGCTAAATTAGTGTTTACTCCAAAGGAGTCTTCTTCACCAACCCCAGGTACATCTAAAGAACAAAAATCTGTATTACAACTTAGTGTTCACAGAAATGATCTTCTAAAGGCAGAGGGGATTTGGGCAGCCCAAGTTGCTGCTGCTAATTACAGTTTTAGATCTTGTGAGGGAATCCAGAAAACTTTCGCCGAAATGTTTCCAGACTCAAAAATTGCCAAAGACATTACCCTTGGCAGGACAAAGGTATCATACCTTCTGAGTGATGGGTTTGGTCCATATTTCAGATCAGAGTTGATATCAGACCTTTCAGCATCAGACAGTGATTTTTCTGTGCATTTTGATGAAACAACCCAGGCTCAAGTGAAAAAGCAAATGGACATCAGAATACGTTACTGGTCTTCACTCCATGATGAAGTATGGTGTAGGTTCTACACAGCATTGTTTTTGGGCATGCAGAGGGTGTAAAAGTTGCGGATGCGATATTTAATGCTCTCAAGGAAGACAAGGCACCTCTTGAGAACTTGGTAGCTCTTGGTATGGATGGTCCAAATGTTAATAAGACCATATTTAGGGAATTACAGTCACAACTTAAGACTGAAACATCACACCACAGTGGTCTTATAAACCTTGGAAGTTGTAATATCCATGTAGTGCACAACAGTTTTGGTAAGGGACTTGATGCATACGGAAAGAATACAGAGCAACTCTGCATGGATCTTTATCAACTGTTCAAGTACAGTGCGGCTCGAAGGGAAGACTACAAGGCTGTGCAGCTTGACATGGATGTTGAAACTCATCACTTTCAAAGGCACACTGAAGTTCGTTGGCTCTCACTTGGTCCTTCAATTTCAAGACTGCTGGAGCAGTGGGATTCCATCCTTCTGTTTGTAAAAAGAATTAGGAAAGTATGAGAAGACAACACCCAAGAGCACAAATTTCAAGAGAATTCAGTTAGCTCTTTTGACTCATCCAGCAGAAACATTGCTAGAACTGTTGTTTTTTAGATACAGTTTTTCCACTTTTCAGCAATTTCCTACTTGTCTTCCAAACTGAGGCACCCATGATTCATGTTTTGCATGACAGTATGAAGGATATGCTTTTCAAATTGATGAGCAGATTCATTAAACCTGATGCTATCAGTTCAAAAGATGGAGAAGGGTTGTGTAAGGTGGACTGTAAAGATGAGAAAAACCAGTTGTCAGATGATGAAATTGTTCTTGGGGATAAAGTGAGGGAGCAACTTACAAAACTGAAACCTGAACTTAGAAAGAGAGAATTGCTGTCCATGAGGTCATTTTTTATCAAGGCTACTGAATACATGAAGGAGAAAAACTACCACTTTCCAACAAACTACTGTACAGTTTGCGATGCCTCAATCCATCCAACAGATTGACTGATAAAGCAGAATCTGTAAAGCAGATTCAAGAACTGGCAAGGAAACTCCAGCCAAAGGCAGATTCAGTAGCTATCATTGATGAATGGAAATGTTATCTGGCTGATGACATAAGCTGTGAGATTTGAAACCAGAAGGATAGATCACTACTGGAGTGATATTTTCAAACTCACTAATGCAACAGGTGACCCTAAATACAACATGTTAAAGAAAGTAGTAAAGACTGCTCTTATTTTTACCACATGGGAATGCTGATGTCGAAAGGAGTTTGTCAGTTAATGTCAATGTAGTCACCAAAGAAAGATCACAGCTAGGTGAGTCAGTAATCAACGGAATAAGGATGACAAAAGATGCTGTAAAGTTTCATGATCCAGAGCTTTGTAGGCCAGAACAAATTCCTTTCAATAGGGATGTATATGTGAGTTTGAAGAATGCACATTCAGTATATATGATTAGACTAGAGAGTGACAGGGAAAAGAAAGAAGAAAGAACAAGAAAGAGGAAATTACTAGAAGAAGAAGCAAAGAAAATAGAGGAGGAACGCCAGAAACTAGCTGCAAAGAGAAAACGAATAAGTACTAAGGAAAAAGAGCTCATGGATGCAGAAAAGGAAGCTAAAGATAGTGCTACTGCAGCTGGAGAGTTAATAAAACAAGGCCAGGAGAATCTGGAAAATGTGCTTAAAGCCAAGGAAATAGACAGACAAAAACTGACTGTTGCACATATGATGATTGAAACAGCATCACAAAAGTCTGGTAAAGCTCTGGAGCAATTAGAGGAGATAAGAGGACAACAAAGAAAGCTTGAACTGGAGAAATCTTCATTGTTTGAAAAGTTTCAGAAGAAGGAAGAAAAAGACAGAGAAAAGGAGGTAGAACAAGGTAAAGAGAAGAAGAAAGAAAAGGGTAAAGGGAAGAAGTAAGATAAAGAGAAGGATAAAGTGCCTGATAAAACTTCAAATAGGAACTGAAAATTAAAGCTGATTCAGCAGGATCAAAGACTACAAAATAAATGCTGCCTTTTTCACTCAACCAATACATGTATATTTACATATTATGTATGTATGAGTATGTTTCTTGTTTAGGGAGAAACATCCCAGTTTTCATATTACATGTATTTGTTTTTACTCAATATATCTAGCAGGTGAAAACATTGTACACCAAAGAATTCTATGTATGTTAATAAATAAAGCAATAAAGTGGAGGACTGGGTGGCTGTAAGGGGTGGAGGAGGCCACATTGTCCCCAAAAAAAAGACAAAATATACATGAAAAAAAAATCATTGAAGCACTCTAAAACACCTTAGTTAGATCAAAATATTTCAATAATTCCTATATTTTCCTATATTTTCTACAAATTATTCCTATATTTTTCCTATATTTTCTTGAAAAAATTCCTATATTCCTATATTTTTGACATCAAAAGTGAGTGGGCACCCTGTTGGTAAAAACTTTTTAATTTTTATTGGTAGGTATTGTCTTTTTGATACTTCATTAGTGTAAGGTATTATATTGATGGGTATTTCACTGTACTTTCTTTGACCACAAACATAGCAAAATTAAATCCCCTGCGAATAAAAGCAACTATACAGTGAGCAAGAAATACATTGCAATCCACCAAAAGTTTATTAGTGGCGCAGGAAGCCTTTTGAATAACCAAATTTTGGGAATTAGGGGTTGATATTTTGCATTTCATAGTATACGGTGATAAATCAACCTTGTACAAGACATGTTTTATATTGGTTTGTTAAAATTTATTAGATGATATATATATAAAATCCTACAAAAATACTTTGCTGTCAGAATGAAGGCGGAAAAATATAAACAGGAATATACTGGAGAAAGGTAAAAATTTTTAAATCTTTTATTATATATTACAGAATGTTTTTCATGAAATTGACAGATATTTCATGTTTCTGTAAGCTATATGGGTGACTGTTTTTAAGGATTGTACAGTATTGCTATGTTGTTGTTTTGTACTTTACATGTCAAATGAAATGCAAAAACAAACAAAAAGGAAAAAAAGTAGTAACAATTCTTAACTACATTTTTGCTGTATTTACAAATTACAAATAAGAGGTAACAGTATTCCAACATATTCTTTATTTTTTCCCATATTTTGAGTAAATTAATTACTACTGTTAAGAAAATTTGCATATTTTATTTATTTCCTTTGACAGTGAATGTTAGATATAAATGTCATGTGCATATTTCTTGATTATAAAAATTTTGCTTGAATTTTGCACATTTTTCAAAAATGATAAAAAATCTGACTTTTAACAATAAAATTATCTTGCATTATTTTTAATATTTGCAGCAGCATTAAAGAGTGGGTAAAGAATTAACAAACTTTTCCTCCGTGTAAAATCCTTTAATAATTCTGGAATACCTACCTGTCTTAAAATGTTTGACTTCAATATTTTTTTTGCATATGTATAATTTGTTGGTTCTACTTTGATTTCTGATCTTTGGACATCGGTCCCGACTATTCACATAACTATGTAACACCCATATAGTGTATCATCGTCTCTGTGTTATATACACGGGTCTCTGTGTCACTTTCCCGTATTTACTTTGCCATATTTTCAAATTGATATTTATAATATTTGATGTTTTGTTTGATTTAACTTGTCACATACTTTTTATGCATTTTTATTGCTGGATTTCTTTGTCTCCAGTATGTCTGTGTGGAAACTTTACGTTTTCTACTTATAATCACTCAAATACAATTTGAGCCAAATGTAAATATATAAGAAATCTCGTTTTGAAATGTGATACCAGATGTCAGAATGTTTGTGAAGTATTTATTGTTATTTTGGCTTCTGTTAAAACTAATCTCCACACGTTTTGTAGGATTAATTAGAACACATTCATACTCAAAGCGCTCTCCTCTCAATTGCCGCCTCACATATGGTAAAGAAATCTGACAGCTAAGGATATTCTCCAAATTTTATTAATATGGTGACAAATATGCATTTCATCGCGGGGCGAATGTTTGCCTCAATAATTTTTTGCATTTTACCATCTGACGAGATTAGCCATTATGTCGATCTACAAATGAGAAGAGGCAAATAAAAAAGAAATACTTATTTTTTTTGTTCGCTACAATACTAAATAATTATAGATATATCCTTACCAACATTCCATAATGTAATGTATTTGTGAAGAAATGATAGAATTTCTCAAGAGAAGAATGGCGTGTCTGTACGAGACTCTTATATCGTAACAATATTCTTATATGTGGCATGATTTCTTAATTAATAACCAAGTTGATTGGTGCCATTATTTGGACGCTGAAGTATGTGTTTTAAGTAGAGTTTGTCATATTATGACGGAAATCGAGAATAGGTTAGTATGAAGTGCCAAGTTGATTTTGATTTAGTGGTTTGGCCATGTGATAGCTCCTGTTTACCAACAGTTGTTTTAATTTAGACACATCAAGTATTTCCACATTGGAAACACTTTTATCATTTTAATGTTCCATTAAGTAGCTACCATGTCATGGATTTAAGAAACATACTGAATTTGTTTCAATTTCTCTTGTGTTTTGTATTTGCAGCTATTTATAAGAAACACAAGCATTTTATAAACAATCCTCTAGTCTGTATGATGTTCTAGTGGGATGGTGTTAGCTCCATCTCTAATGGAGCAAGATTGAAGTGATTGACACCTGCAAAATTCATTATATTTGTTTGTTCGAAATTTTCCTTTTGTTACTTTTAAAGTTTTCCAGATTATATTGCAGAGATCTACTTGTCTGATAGCCAGATATCTAGCTAGAATATAGGTAGTGGGTGTCTACAGTTGGGTAAATGAGGGTGGGTGTCTACAATTAGTAAGATGTGGGATATATAGTCAGAATATATGTGGTGGGTGTCTCCAGTTGCTTTGAAGGGAGCCATGTCTACAGTTTGTTAGATGTGGGATATATAATCAGTATATATGTGGTGGCTGTATAACTTTAGATAGAAGTGGGGTATATAATCAGTATATATGTGGTGGCTGTATAAATTTAGATAGAAGTGGGGTATATAATCAGTATATATGTGGTGGCGCAGTATATATGTGGTGCTGTATAAATTTAGATAGAAGTGGGGTATATAATCAGTATATATGTGGTGGCTGTATAAATTTACATAGAAGTGGGGTATATAATCAGTATATATGTGGTGGCTGTATAAATTTAGATAGCAGTGGGGTATATACATTTGTAGTCAGAATAGATGTGGTGGCTGTATCCAATTGGGTTGATGTGGGCAGATGTTTGATGCGGCAATGTCTACAATTGGTTTGATGGGGGGTATATAGTTTTTAGCCCACCATCAACGTATGGTGGGCTATTCATATCGCCCTGTGTCCGTCATCCATTCTTAATTCTTTTTATCGCTATTTCTCAGTAAGTACTAAAGAAATCTTTATGAAGTTTGACATAAACATTTTCCTTAAGGTCTACTGTGCACTTTACATTTTCAGGAGGGTCAGATCACAAAATGGCTGGCATGCAGCCATCTTGGATTTTGACAGTCAAACCTTGTTATTGCTATTTTTCAGAAAGTTCTGACTGGATCTGTATGAAATTCTACATGTAGGTTCTCTTTTTGGTCTAGTTTTGCACTGTTCATTTTGAGGAAGGTTTTATCACAAAATGGAATGGCTGCCTGGTGGCCACCTGGATTTTGACATTAATCTCAGAAAGTACTGAAGGATTCTTTTTGAAAATTGACATATAGATTCTCCTTGAGGTCTAGTTATGCAATGTTCATTTTTAGGAGGCTTGGATCACAAAATGGCTGCCAAGCAGCCATCTTGGATTTTAACAGTTAAAGTTTGTTATCACTATATTTTTTTTAGAAAAGAACAAAAGGGATCTTTATGGAATTTGACATGTTCATTTTCAGGAGGGTCATATTACAAAATGGCGCAACAGGTTGCCATCTTGAATTTTGACAAAAGAAGTCTGCTACCCCAATTTCTCAGAAAACGCTGAAGAGATTTCCTTGAAATTTGATATGAAAGTTTCCCATAATGTCTAGTTGTGCATATTACATTTTCAGAGAGATTGGTATCCAACATGACTAACAGGTGGCCATCTTGGAATTTGACAATGGAAGATTATTACACCTATTTCTGAAAAAGTGCTAAAGGGATCTTTTTGAAATTTTACAAAGAGATTGCTCTTGAGGTTTAATTATGCATATATCATTTTCAGAGAGATTGAAATCATAGCTTGGATTTTGACATTTAAAGTGTGTTACCACTATTTCGCATAAAGTACTGAACGGATCGAGTCGACCTGACTCAGTCGGTAGCGCGCTCTACTCTTGATCGTGAGTTCATGCCTGCAGCAGGTTGGTTTCCTGTCCTTTGGATGAGACAGTAAAAATCGAGGTCTGGTGTCACAGTAGGTGTCGGCACATAAAAGAACCCTCACTGCTCAGTGGCCGTAAGTGCTGGCGTAGGCCAAAATTTGAAGCTCTTCATCGGCATTTGGTGACGTCTCCATGTGAGTGAAAGATTCTTGAGTTGGATGTTAAACAACAGTAAAGAAACAAACAAAAAACTGAAAGGATCATTTTGTAATTTAACATGGTGATTCTCCTTGAGGTCTAGTTATGCATATAACTATTTGAGGTAGATTAGAATTTTTGAATGGTAGACGACAAGATTCCTCTGGGATCTCTTGTTAAATAGGTGATGGGTATCTACAATTGGTTAGATATGGTGTATGTAGATGTGTATAAGTGGCTGGTTTCTACAATTAGCTTTTTGTGGGTAGTTTGTAGTCAGAACAAACATGGTGTTGGGTGAATCTTGATAATGACTTGTTTTTAGCAGAAAAACAAAAAATTGCCCACATACTTCTTTACAAGATACCCACAATAAAGAGGAGATAACTTAGCAAATGGGAGATAAATCCTGTAGTCTGCAAGTATGGAATAAAATTGTGCTAAATTTGTTCTTTTGATGTCACTCCAAAATCCAAGATGACCTTCATCACAAAACAAAGTTTAACATTTTTCTCTGACTGGCTTTTAAAATTTTCTTCTAAAAAAACTGCACAACCAATAGAAGTAAAGTATTATAGATTTGTTACTTTTTGGTGAAATTATCCAGTTGTCTGTCTTTCATGCCCTTTGGTTAAAATTATGAGACCTCCATATAGGGACTTACATGTAGCTTTACGTTAGACTCTATGGGAAACACATTTAAAAAAGGTGTGTATGCGCTAAATGTTATTAATTCTATGCTGATTGGCTGGAAAAGAACCTCCCATTCAGGGCACTCAGTTTAACAGTGGAAATATGGGAAGAATTATATAAAATTGTGTAAGTTTTAGAACCAGTAGCTCTTTTAAAACAAGGTGAGCTTCTTGTGTATTACATTCTGTTTTGTGTAGTTTGTATGTTTATATATGATATATATTATTTTGTTTGGGAGAAAGAGAGAAGGGGGTAGTGTAATTATTCATGTGTTCAGGTTATAAGTGTAAATCTGTATCTCGTTTATGATTGGCTGCCATTTGTATACTATGCTCAGGATGTTCTGTGTCCGTATTGATTGTATATTGTTGTCTCACTGATCATTGTCAGATATATAGTTTTCACCTATCCGTCTGCTTGCCTGTCCATCAGTCATAGGATAGCAGTTTTTATCTGTTTATTGGATTTATTTGATTTTTGGTGTAAAATTTCCACCATCTTACAATTTACAAAATTATATTATCATGTTTGTTCATAATTATTTGACAGAGGAAGAGCCATATGGGACTTCACTTCAGCGTCTTCGTCTTGTATACTTTGCGGGATCAATTATCATAGCTCACCCAAGATAAAGGCGAACATTGATCTAAATATTCTTTGTATTGATATTACGGTTAACATGTAATTGATGACTTCAACATCTCTTATTCATTTATTAGATCTCATGAAAGTATTATGTAAGTTCACTAGACTTTGGGCATAAAGTTACCATAGATCAGAGACAACTAAATAGTTTTCCATACGCGACAATGTTAACGTTTTCCTGTATATCTCATCCTCAGGTGAGTGTTGACCCATAAATTATACATGTATCTGTTCCACGTCCTTTCTGCAATCAGAAAAATGAACACAAAACATAGGCTTGACCACCTTGTTTTTCTGTCACACATGCATATGTCAACCCCCCCCAGCAGTTTCACAGCGAATCCTTTATTCAGATGCTTCTCAGTTGATTTTTTTAAAATATTTTTTTGTTTTACGCCATACTTAACAATCTTTCAGTCATATGATGGCATCCAGTTTTTATTGGAGGAGAAACCCCGGTTACCCGGGTAAAGACCACCGACCTTTCGCAAGAAAACTGTCAAACTTTCCCACTTAATTCCAGATTCTTCTCAGGCAATTGGTTTTAATTACATCAAAGTACCAGTAAAAATTATGCTGATTCAGCATTTTCAATTCATAATACATTATTTTACTGTGTAAAAATATAAAAATGTGTTAATTGACCAATCAGAGACCAGCTAACATTTAAAACAGCAGCTCTGCTTTCCCTACACTTTTTCAACCAACCAATTTCGAGGGGTATTTAGTTGTCTCTGACCTGTAATCAGACAAACAGAAGTTGTCTTAAATTGATATCTAGCAGCAATTAACACTGTTTGTAAAAGAGTGTCCCTAAATCAATGATACCAATTTGAGTCTCTAGTCAGTGTGAATTTGAGTCTCTAGTTAGTGTGAATTTGAGTCTCTAGTCAGTGTGAATTTGAGTCTCTAGTTAGTGTGAATTTGAGTCTCTAGTCAGTGTGAATTTGAGTCTCTAGTCAGTGTGAATTTGAGTCTCTAGTCAATGTGAATTTGAGTCTAGTCAGTGTGAATTTGAGTCTCTAGTCAGTGTGAATTTGAGTCTCTAGTCAGTGTGAATTTGAGTCTCTAGTCAGTGTGACTTTGAGTCTCTAGTCAGTGTGAATTTGAGTCTCTAGTCAGTGAATTTGAGTCTCTAGTCAGTGTGAATTTGAGTCTCTAGTTAGTGTGAATATGAGTCTCTAGTCAATGTGAATTTGAGTCTCTAGTCAATGTGAATTTGAATCTAGTCAGTATGAATTTGAGTCTCTAGTCAATGTGAATTTGAATCTCTAGTCAGTGAATTTTGAGTCTTTATTCAGTGTGAATATGTGAGGTGAGTTTGTAGCATATCTAAATTTATGGCACCTCCCCCAAATTGACAGTGTTACCATACATGAATGTTGGAAAACAGTGGAACATGTATATAACGATCTCCTTAGGGACACATGAAAATCGGCCTTTATAGGGAGATGGTCTTTATATCGAGGTTGATTTGTACACACAAAAAAAACAGTATTTGTGACCAGGTTGTTATTATACACAGCTAGTTGCTAAAGCAGGTTTTACTGTATTAAACATCATACTGAAAAACAGCAAAAAACAAAATAGGTAAAGAAAGCAACGCATTTCTTTTACTTTAGAATGTCGCAGATTAAATACTGATTTGTGATACTGATGTAAAACAATGTACCACATGTCAACAACACAACAAATACCGGATTATGATGGATGTTCCAATGATAGAATAATTACCCTAAG
>BROG01000833.1:212500-288831 GCA_030159075.1 Atrina japonica
GCATAATTAATTAGATACCAATGGTAGGATTACCCTCAATTATTAATATTTGTTGGCCGGATTGCAAAGCAAGTCTGGTCTATAGATTGATGTTGTCCGTTTGTCTGTCAGTCTGTCCATCAACATTTTGGTGAAAATTTTGGTTTAAGCAATTTTTCAGCAATTGATAGAGGTGCAGATTGCCTGTTGGTTACCTGTAACAAGTGCATTAGAATTATGTGGGTTCCTGTGGCAAATGCAATTGAATTTGGGGGGGGGGGGGATGGATCAAGGTAATAATTGGATTGGGGATCAACATTTTGGTTAAAGTTTCAGGTTGAAGCAAGTTCTGGGTAATGGATAGAGGTACAGACTTCAAACTTGGCCTGTAGGTTATTTGTGGCAAGTGCAAATGAATTATGTAAGATTGAATTTGGGGGTGGATCTAAATAATAATTTGATTGGGGATCAATATTTTGGTTTAAGTTTCAGGTTCAAGCAAGTTCTGGGTATTAGATAGAGGTACAGACTTTAAATTTGAGTCGTAGGTCACCTGTGGAAAGTGCAATTGAATTATGTGGGTTTGAATTTTGGGGGTGGATCAAAGTAGTAATTTGGGTTGGGATCAACATTTTTGTTAAAGTTTCAGGTTCAAGCAAGTTCTGGGTATTAGATAGAGGTACAGACTTTAAACTTGAGTCGTAGGTCACCTGTGGGAAGTGCAATTGAATTATGTGGGTTTGAATTGGGGGGGGGGGATCAAAGTAGTAATTTGGGTGGGGATCAACATTTTTGTTAAAGTTTCAGGTTTAAGCAAGTTCTGGGTATTGGATAGAGGTACAGACATGGCTTGTATGTTACCTGTGGCAAGTGCAATTGAATTATGTGTTTTTGAATGGGGGGTGGGGTAGTGTTGATCAAAGTAGTAATTTGGGTGGAGATCAACATTTTGGTTAAAGTTTCAGGTTCAAGCAAGGTCTTGGTAATAGATAGATGTACAGACTTCAAACTTGGCCTTTAGGGTAGCTGTGGCAATGCAATTGAGTTATATGGGTTTGAATTTTTGGGGTGGATCAAAGTAGTAATGGGATGGGGATCAACATTTTGGTTAAAGTTTCAGGTTGAAGTAAATTCTTGGCAATGGAAGACTTCATATTTTTATAATTATAAACAAAAGACTGATGTGAATAGTGCTCGCACATTTTGACATTTGGTTTCAGGTATTAAAATGAACCTAATAAGAAATAGTTCCAAACACACAGGCATTATACTTACGTCTAATTTACTGATTAGATTTTACTTTGCAATCCAGCTATACCATCTTTAGTGGTTTCTTGTTTTGATGGTAAAAAAGTATGGTTTTGAGAGACAACATGCCTTTGCCTTTATCATCTAAAAATGGCTGCTAATTGTATCTCATTATCTCCTCATACATCCCAAAAACATTCTCTTAGTATCCAGTGAGGAATAAAACACTTTCTCATGAAGCTTGTCATAACCAAAATGTGAGTAGAATCTTACATACAATAATAAAAAAAAGATACTCCCCCACCAAGTTATGTCAATTGGACTACCATATTTGACAAATTAAGGCCCCACGTCCCTGTAAGTGCCCAGACTTGCCAACCTTGATAAAAATTCATGGGAGAGATTTTTCAGTCTCATGGGGGAAACTCTGAATTTTTGTAACAATTAATAGAAATTTAAATTTTTGGGGGCAATATGCATTTTTCTTAAAGAAATTATCAAAATTTTTCAATTGGGAGTCTCCCTTTTTATGAAGAAGACTTGGCAAGTATGAGCCCCCTCTCCCTTTTTTACATACAATTGAGAATCTATTCTAGCTGGTTGACAAGGAGATGTGGATATGAAAAACAGTAAGTGACAGTTTATCTATAGGCCCCCTCTCAGCAACAGAAGAATGTTGATAGATGTCCTCTGTAATAGCTACAACAACTTTACCACTGTGCCTTATGAAAAATTAATTGTTTTACATCAATTTGGCAATTAATTGGTCCCATGAAGCGCCCACTCCTTTTTTCTGATTTTGTGTACCATCCTGGGTGCTTAATGAGTTAAATACAGTACATCAAATCTACATGTATGGAGACAATACACAAGGAACATTCTGCAATAACTTGAAGCCGGAAATTCCTTTATGTAGCAGGAAATCCCTATAGTTCATCCTTTATCCTTGTTGCTACTCAAGGTAAAAGTTTTTCTTCCAACATTTCTGTTGAATAACAAAATTTTGCCACTGGTAAAAAAAGTAAATTTTGAATCCCTGATTACTTGAAATTGTATATAGGACGTTCCAATCACAAGTGGAACCTTCTATAACTAGAACACCTCTATATGTATGAGATTAGGAGATACTGATTAATTCAAAACTCATCTTTAAAAAAAATTGTCAAGTCTGTAATAGTCCTGGAGATTTTCTGAATGGAATTTTGATTTCTGTATAGAACAAAGTAAGAAAAATGAATGCAAGATGGAATATTCCTAGCAATTGTGGAAAGTTTTGTTTCTAATGTATTTCAAAAGAGTACATGTAACCTTTCATTAGAGCAAAAAGGTAAGATGGATGCAAGTTACTTTAAGAGACAGTTTTTCTATTTATTTCTCTTACATCATTATGTACTTGAAATGGAGATCAAGTTACATGTGCAATATGAGTGGCTATACATTAGTTATTTCAGACTGATGTTCTTTCTTATGAAGACTGCAGACATTTTTTTCTCTGATGAATTGTATTCATTTGGAGAGATGTTGAACTAACTTTTAGAGTATATGCTTTGGCAGTGGAAGTGAAAGCTTTAACTTGGCAGTGACTGTTCCTTTGAAAGTGTGTGAACTTCGTACCAGTAGATTTCTTGATTTTTGTTTATTTTTTGGAGGAGGGAACCTCGATGGCCCAGTGATTAGAAGAGTACTCCTCTAAACACCTGTAGTCAGTGCAAGTTCAATCCCCACTGAAACATTAGCTGATTTTGTGAGTAAGTTTGCCAGGTTACTTGGCTGCAGGTCTCCACCTGGGTACATTGTAATCAGGTTTCCTCATCCACTGTTATAGATTTGTCACCACCATATATAAGATGTGTACTGGTAACTGAAAAAGTTTTGAGTATGGTGAGTTGGAATATTACCTCTTTATATCTCATATATGTTGTGAAGGCACCAATTTAAATTTTTAAAAACAAAGGACCTATTTGTTAGTGCACTGCAGGTTCCAGTCCTGGTGGAAACGTAGCTGATTTTGTGAAAAAATTGCCAGTATACTAGTGGAAGGCCAGTGGTCCCTTCCTTGATACATTGTTATTGGGTTCTCTCCCCCACAACTAAAAATTGGTCACCACCATATGAGTGAAAAATTGTTGAGTGGCATAAAATAATTTTCAAAATACCAGAATGGTTTGAACATGAGTAAATCCACTGACTGGGACAATTTATCAATTTATATTGCCTTCTGATAAAACATTCACATTACCGTTTTCGACCCATTTAGTGCCCATGTCCCTATAAGTGCCTCTTCCCCCTTTTTTTTTTTTTTTACATACAATGGACAATCTTTTCTAACTGGTTGACAAGGAGATGTGGACCTGAAAAACTGTAAGTAATAGTATATCTGTAGCCCTCGACCAACAGAATCATGTTGATGGGCATCTTCGATACTGGCTACAACAACGTACCATTGTATTTTATAGAAATATTAAATGTTTTATGTCAATTAAACCAATAATTGGTCCCATTAAGCACCAACCCCTTTTTCCTGAATTTTATTTCACCTGAGCCAAAGGCTCAAGTGACCTATTGGGATCACTCTCGGTCCATCGTCCAGAGTCCGGCATCTGTCAGTTAACTTTTCATATTTTAAACTTTTTCTCTGAAACCACTGAAGGGATTTTGAGGAAACTTGGCAGGAAGCAAGTGCTCAAGGTTCTTTACCAAGTTAGTAGTTTTCAGCCAGATTGGCCCAGGGGTAGATCCAGGGCATTGCAGAATAGATCCCAAAAAGTACCCCTCTTTAAAAATCTTCTCCTTTAGAACCACAGCATGAATTAAAAAAAGGGATTGTTTTTAAGTGATCTACATGGATGTATGATTCAAGTTTGTATTTTTCATAAAAATCGGAATATTAATTTTTGATGCAATTTTGAGGTCTTTTCAGCCTTTGTCATTTTCATTAATTTTTGCATGATTTCTTCAATTATCTCCCCTTGCATTCACTTTGATGCATTCATTTAATTTTCTTTACTTGTAATTAGGTGAAGAAATGTTTTTGTGCAAGAATTTCTATAACTTTTTATGAATTTCTTAAAACAACAATATTTATGTTTCTTGGCCAGATCAGCCTACATGTACAGGTACATATTCTTCTTGGTCTTCTTTCTACATTTGTAGAATTTATAGAATTTTTTATGAATTTTTTAAGACTGCAAAAAAAAGGATGATGTGCATTTTTCACACTATCAGCTTTTGTTTCAAAACTACTGAAGGAATTTTAATGAAACTTTGCAGGAAGCAAGTGCTGAAGGTCCTGTACCAAATTTGTAGCTTTCATCCAAATTGGCCCAGGGATGGATCCAGGGCGGGACAGAATATGTCCCAAAAGATACCCTCTTTCAAAATCTTCTTCTTCAGAACCACAGCATAAATTGAAAATTGGATTATTTCTGAGTAATCTACATGGATGTATGATTCAAGTTTGTATTTTTCACAGAAATAGGAATATTAATTTTTGAAGCGTTTTTGAGGTCTTTTCAGACTTTGTCATTTTCATTAATTTTTGCATGATTTCTCAATTATCTCCCCTTGCATTCACAATGAAGCATTAAAGTGTTTTACTTGTATATAGTTGACGAAATATTTTTGAGCAAGAATTTTGACTTTGAATTTTTGATGAATTTCTTAAAACAACAATATTTATGTTTCTTGGCCAGATCAGCCTACATGTACATGTACATATTCTTCTTGGTCTTCTTTCTACATTTGTTGATGGTGAGCGATTGAGGCCCTCTTGGGCCTCTTGTTGTAGAGCCCAGGGTGCTTAATGGGTCGAATAATTGGTAGTTCTGTTGTAGGTTTATGTAAATATTTTGTAAATGGTTTCTGACTTCAATAACTATAAGAGCTTTGAACATCATTTGTCAAGTGAGTGTACACATATATCTTTTATCACCAAGGTATTATCTAAAATGCTATACACTTGATACCAAAGAACTAGTTTTGGTATAACTTCCCTACAAGATGCGAGGCTATACACCAAACATATACTTGCAGTTTCTCAATTGTTAGCAATATGCTATCTAAAGATATAAGCTCATAAAATTTGGTGAAAACATAAAAATGAATGAAAGTAGCTCTCTGGCGTAACATTTGATCAAATGCATAAGTAATGTTAGTACATATATATTTTGTGGTAATTTTCCCAGACTTGTTCATTTGGAAGTAAAGTGGATGTTCTCCTTACAGGTTCCTAGGTTCATTGCAATTTTAGAAATTAATTAAATCTGTTGTTAAGAACATAAAGGTATGCGGAAGATTTGTTGTAGATCGGGTCTAGTGGCACTCGTCAAACACAAGTGTTTTGTGTGAGTGATTTATGTACTATCTTTGCTTCCTGGTGTTATCCATTGTTTTATTGTTATGTGTATGCATATTATACACAATTTGGCCCCACACTCAGACACTTGTGCAATTGTATATTAACACTAAAGGGAGTTAACTAAGGCACGTTTTATTGGCTATTTTAAGATCTGTGCACTAATTGATTTTAAGATTTTGGAACGACTTCATTGGTGCTGTAATTAGAATAATTTATGACTTTGTAGTTGAGATTGTGTGTGTTTATTTGTTTAAGATTCATTAATTACAGTTTATTATTCAGATGAAGAAAATGATTTGAAGTGAATCTTAGCTTCATATTTGTGAATGAAAATTTATTTGATATCATATTGCACACATTTTTAAACACAAATAGACTTGGCTTTATTTCTAGGAAATTCAGCAAGGTCTTATTCACAGGTTAAGGGTCAAAGATCCAAATTATTAGGTCATGTAAATGTACAACAGAAGCAACATTAACAAATATGGAGTTGCAAGGGGATGCAACTCTTAGAAATAACCATGACAAAATGCAGGATGGATGGGGATGCAACTCTGTGATTCTAATGTGTTTCTTTGTATTGATCATGTCCCAAGGTTTTTTATCAATAAAATGAAGCATTACTGTAATCAGGTACATGGAATTTTGTCTTTACATTTGAAGAATTCTGTAAGTTACATGAAATTAAACTTAATTTTCCAGGATTTCTTTTTACCTCTTGATAACAGGGGCCTTAAAGGCCTTTTCAATTTGAAAGTTCAAAGTATCAACTATTGGTCAAAATTGGGAAATTTTCACACTGCTCAGCTTCAACAAAATTACTTTTTCCTTCAATAGACTTACTCTCAGTCAGCTCATTCTTAGTTTTAGAGTATGAGAAGATTAATGTACTTTGTTTGTTGTTGTTAAAAAGAACCCCAAAGACTTCTGAGAGATAAAAAACACACACAAGAAACAAGTTTATTTTTCATTGGAAATTTTCTGTCTTAATTTTGGGAAAAACTTTACATTTTTCCATTGGGAATTGGGACAATAGTTATGCAGCCCCCCTCCTATAGACACTGAAAAACCCTGTACTGCATCAATAAAGACTGGAATCTGTGTGTAGAAGTTCATTATACCATTAAAACATTAACATATAAATGTTAATTAAAATCTCGAATTCTTGAAGGAATAGGGGTGGTCCCTTGAATTTGAGGCACCAAGATTCTATTGTGTGTGTGTGTATATATATATATATATATATATATATATATATATATATATATATATATATATATATATATATATATATATATATATATATATATATATCAATTATAAGAAAAAACCCATGTTTTATGCTCAAGTTATACAGTTATATATAAACTGAGAAAGTTGACTGAAAAACATTAACATGTATGTAAGTATATATAGCAATTATAAGATAAAACCCATGTTTAATGCCTCATTTCAAAAGTAGTGATAGATGAAAATCCGTCCCATTAATGATTTACTTCAACCAGAACTGACAAAAAGCAAAAACATATATAGTGATTAATAGTCTATATTATGTTATGGGAACCGAGGCATATTGAAAACTCATCAGGAAGCAGTCTTAATCTGCCATTAACTACTTATATTAGTTGTTCTGTGATACAGCCATGATGGGATCAAAAGGACAACTCAAAATCTGCTGCCAAATTTTTGCCCAATCGGATGAGTGATAATTGTGCCGAAGCAGAACTGTCAATGATGGAAAGGTTCACTTTGAAATCAAAAAGAGAACAAGACTACAAATCTTGTGTGTATAATGATCGAGTTCTGATGATATTACTTATTAGTTTTCAAAGAAATGATAGTGATAACCTAGGAAACTGAACAATGAGATATTTATACACAACAGCTAGTAATGTCATTACAGCAATCGGCATGTTAGTTGAGACAAGTCTTTGTTAGTGCAAATGTTTGGAGTAGCATTTAGTAAATGTAATACGCATAGTTGATTTAATCAAACATTTCCATGCCTTCTTTAGTTTGGATTAGCATCTACTAAGTACATGAAGGCCAAGTGCTTAGAGAATCACACTTTAAACCATAATGTCTTTATAACACCTCCAGTTAGCACAGGTTCGAGTCTTTCTGGAACCTAAGGTGAATTTGTGAGAAAGTTTGTCAGTTTACTCATGGAAGACAGATGTTTTCTTCCTAGGTACATTGTAACCAGATCCTCTCCACCACCATTAAAACTGGCTGCCACCATATGACTGAAAAATTGTTGAGTGTGGCATGAAACATTCAAACAAACAAAAACTAAGCACATGAATGTCTGCTTGACTGGTTCGACCAGATCTATATCCAAATGGACAACCACTGACAGGATAAGTGTGGAGGGGATTCGTTGTAATGTTCTGGGTTTGACCATTTAAAATTCTTGTCTGCAATTCCTTGTCTCAGTTGAAAATGAACTCTGTTTAAAGTTGCAAAGTAAAGAGATCTTTAAAATAAAAAAAGACCATAAAAGCATGCTAAATGTATACTAAAGAGTTTGAGGGAAGCGTTACACAGGAAACTGCAGAAATTTGGGAGCAAACTGCAGAAAAAAAAAAATACTTGCAGAGAATCTAGTTACAGGACCCATTCCCAATGCAAAATGGCTGCAATATTTTCAAACAAATGGCTCAAATAAACTTTTTCTGTGTGTTAGTTAAAAAGTTGTATACATTCCTAATTCATTGTCATGTATAGGACCCTGGACTCAGAATTTCGGATGTAGGAAAATCCCTGTGGATAAGTTTGGTTTTATGTAAGTATTTGAGTTTTTAGATTAAGAAAAGATAAGGTCAAATGAATCTCTACATGTAGAACTGCACTAACCATTAAACACAATACTTGTTTTATCTTCCTAGGTGGCAATGTGGTAAAGGTCTGGGACACTTTGGCTGGTGGACGTTTGCTGACAACTCTGTGCCATCATCACAAACATGTCACTTCATTGACTTTCTGTAATAATTATCAACGTCTTCTCTCAGGATCTATAGACAGGTAAAATTTACTTACAAAATACACTGTATATATTTCTATGCCGGTAATTAGATGTGAAAAGTTCTCAGATGCACATAAAAATTGTTATGACTATACGGATACATTTTCATTCAAAAATATGTGTATGCTCATATTCCTATAAATTGTAGCATGAAGTACTTACATAACTTTCAGGAACACACATACACAGACTTGTGTGTTTGTACATATGTATGTTGCACACCTACACACTGTTTATGCACACACATGCCACACACGCATACCTATACATAGTTATACATACACACAGCACACACATGCCTACACATGTATTGTAAGCCTACATACATGTATATATTATAAACATACACACATACCTGTACATACATATATAGTAATACACACATAACTGTACATACATATACAGTAATACACACATACCTGTACATATATATATATATATATATATATATATATATATAATATATATTTATTATATATATATATTATATATATATATAATTTTTATATATATATATATATATATATATACAGTAGAACTTATACAGTAGAACTCGATGAGTCGAAGTTCAAGACCGTCTAAAAAGTTCGAAACATCGGGACTTCGACTCATGAATGGTGATCGAGAAAATCTAAAATTTACTCGGTGCACTATCTCCATAACGACATGCCACACAAAAAAAATCAGTTGTACATGACTGTGTAATTGTATAGGTGCTGGGATCAAGACTTAGAATCGAATCGACTAAAATCATTTACGGCCTATTTAATGTAGATCCAGTGTATTTATTTTGTACTCAGAGAATAAATCCAAACATTTCTGCAGAAAAAATCGTAATCCAAGGCCTATGCGAGAAACACAACGTTGACTCAGAGTTAAATAAAAAACCAAGAAGCTAAAATATTTTGTCACCAATTTAATTATCAACACAAAACGAAAGTCAATACATATACAGTAATACACACATACCTGTACATATATATATATATATATATATATATATATATATACAGTAATGGACATGTATATGTACTTGTACTTACACACAAGACAGACCTACTCATACTTACACTTGCTTGTTTGTTTACACATTTTTTATAAGTGTGATTCTACTTTTTTTGGAAACAGCTAGAAGAATTATGTTGATGTCATGTTTAATCTGTTGAAATTGATGATATATTGCTGACTTGTTTTAGTACAATTAGATCATTATTCAAGCTGTGTAGAAGGAAGATAATTTGAATCAGGCATTAATAAAATATGTTATTTTACCTTTGATGTATTTGTTGATACGTACACATATAGAGAATGAAAAAATAAACATTCTTGTGAGTGACATGTGGCACTTTTATTGTTTTCATGTTCCGGAATTTCTTATTTATTGTGTGACAATTTAAACGATTAAACAGTGGATTTACTAGTCATTTTAATTCCTCAAGAAGAAGGCAAGACAAGTTTCCTGTTCGACTAATGGCACAGAATAGCAGTTAATATTTATAATTATTATATACCAAATTGAAACCATCATTTTTAACTTTATATCCACAGGCCAGATGTTGGAGACATGACCAAGATTTATTATAATAAAAAGTTGAATTCCCGCATTTCAAAACTGCTTATTTTTTTCTCTGATTGTAAAAATATAGCCCCCCTACTGGCATAAAAACGTCTTTCTCGGTGGTCTGTTTTTTTCATTTTTATGTGGAATTGTATAGAGGATGAGGGCGAAAATGTTATTTCTGCATCTAATTATTTAATGAAGTAAGTAATTTGAATGTTTTTCTATCTAATAAATGTCAGCTCGATAAAACCAAATAATGTGCATGGTAAATATTGGATGTTTAGCAATTTTCAGACTGACATCTTGTATTATTAATGTGATCGGCTGCTGTGAACACAACATACGCAAATGTTGACTTAATAGCAATAGTAGCGTGCATATAATCAAATATAACAAAGTAGTCAGTCCATATTACAGTGCAGGGATTTAAAATTCAACAATTTTATTAAAGAAGTGTGGCGGAAAGTCAAAAAGATTTTTTGCAATAGTTGTCTGGTTGCGTCATGCACACTGTTCAATTGAAGAATTTCTGTTAATTGCGTGTAAATATGTTTATATTTATGTGTGTATCTGTGTGTTTGCCTGTATCAGTTAACCTTTATAAATTGATGTACATTTGTGAATCTGTGTTTTTTTATATGTTAATTTATTTAAATGTCTATGTATATTTGTGTTAACGATAAGCTATGTCCATTATATCTGTTCATATCGAAGAGTGATTTTGTACAGTGTACTTGTAGTTATTTGTTTTTAGCCATTTTAGCTCACCTGTGAAAGACTCAGGTGTAAAATCTCAAGAGTTCTTCTCAGAATAAATAATCTCAAATACAGTCAAACCTCTCCTTAAAGGCCACTGAAGGGACCAGGCAAAAGTCAGTATAAGTAATCTCAAATACAGTCAAACCTCTCCTTAAAGGCCACTGAAGGGACCAGGCAAAAGTCAGTATAAGTAATCTCAAATACAGTCAAACCTCTCCTTAAAGCCACTGAAGGGAACAGGCAAAAGTCAGTATAAGTAATCTCAAATACAGTCAAACCTCTCCTTAAAGGCCACTGAAGGGAACAGGCAAAAGTCAGTATAAGTAATCTCAAATACAGTCAAACCTCTCCTTAAAGGCCACTGAAGGGAACAGGCAAAAGTCAGTATAAGTAATCTCAAATACAGTCAAACCTCTCCTTAAAGGCCACTGAAGGGACAGGCCAAAAGTCAGTATAAGTAATCTCAAATACAGTCAAACCTCTCCTTAAAGGCCATCTGAAGGGACCAGGCAAAAGTCAGTATAAGTAATCTCAAATACAGTCAAACCTCTCCTTAAAGGCCAGTCTGAAGGGACCAGGCAAAAGTCAGTATAAGTAATCTCAAATACAGTCAAACCTCTCCTTAAAGGCCAGTCTGAAGGGACCAGGCAAAAGTCAGTATAAGTAATCTCAAATACAGTCAACCTCCTTCCTTAAAGGCCAGTCTGAAGGGAACAGGGCAAAAGTCAGTATAAGTAATCTCAAATACAGTTCAAACCTCTCCTTAAAGGCCAGTCTGAAGGGACCAGGCCAAAAGTCAGTATAAGTAATCTCAAATACAGTCAAACCTCTCCTTAAAGGCCAGTCTGAAGGGAACAGGCAAAAGTCAGTATAAGTAATCTCAAATACAGTCAAAACCTCTCCTTAAAGGCCAGTCTGAAGGGAACAGGCAAAAGTCAGTATAAGTAATCTCAAATACAGTCAAACCTCTCCTTAAAGGCCAGTCTGAAGGGAACAGGCAAAAGTCAGTATAAGTAATCTCAAATACAGTCAAACCTCTCCTTAAAGGCCAGTCTGAAGGGAACAGGCAAAAGTCAGTATAAGTAATCTCAAATACAGTCAAACCTCTCCTTAAAGGCCAGTCTGAAGGGAACAGGCAAAAGTAGCTGTTATAGACAGGTTGTCTATATAAAGCTTTTTAACATTGTAGAGTAGTTAACAATGGTAATGTTTGAATTGCCTTTATAGGCAAGTGCCCTTTATAAAGATTTCACCTTTAATGTATGTGTCTTCCAGTCTGTGTCTGTCTACAATTTCATTTTCAGCAATAACTTTTCGAAAATTCTGTACAATATTGGTCGGTGACCATGTCTTTGACATTGAATTTAATTTTGGAATCAACATTATTTCCACAATGCTTTCAAATGATATCAATGTCTGTGGTTTAGTGCCAATGGTGTGATCTTTTCTGTGAGAAATTTCAAGATGGTGGATATTTAAAATTTTGAGATACTTAGAGTCCAATTTTGAAATTCACATTTTATTTGTGATCCAATAAAAATCATAAACTTGTGACCTTGACAATAATCTTACATCAGATCGGTCAATTTCAATGTCATATGAAAAGAAACCAATTGATCAACCTTCAGCAGGGCTTTAACATTGAAAAGAAGAATAATCAATGTATAGATCTACTGTAGAATCAGAAATTTTTGTAGGGTTAAAATTTCATTGTTGTAAAAATAAAACAAATTTGTTGACATTAAATTTGATTAATATAAAAATACTTCTTTGTAAAGGAATCTTTTACTATTACTAGATATGTAAAATTCCACGGTTTAAATTTCGTTGATAAATGAAAACAACGCAATTTACGAAATTAAACCCAGTAATAGATTTTCTGTAATTTGATAGATCTGATTTCCGTTATTTAATATTTTCCGTGTTCAAGACAGGTTTCACTGATGTTGTTGTTTTCTTTTCCATTAAAATAGAATATTTCCAATGTAATGCTTTCTATATTTTGTTACAGGCATGTGAAGATTTATGATGTTGGCACATTCCAAGTTGTACATACACTTGATTTCCCTGGTACAATACTAAGTCTTGCAGTGTCGGTAAGGGCATCAAGATATTTTGGGGAAGTTTATTACTTAATGAACTTAAATAAGAAAAATCTTCAGAAGATCACTTGCCTCATTCTGGGAAAACCCACATTTGATAACTATTTGTTTCTGTGGTAAAAATATTCACTTTGCATAAGAGATGCCCCTCAACTTAATTCCATAGAATTGTACTTTTCATATTCTCTGTTATAAAACATGAAGAATGTTTGTATTTATTGTGAAAGTAGCATATATTAAAATCTATCTTTTATTTTTTTTCAAAATTCCATCCTTAATTCACACACAATTTCAAAAAACTCTGTACTGCCTTATATGCTTTGTTCCTGTTGTTAACTCGTCAATCCCTGTGGTCTTATTTAGACTCACCCAAATCAATAAATGGTATCTACTTTCATAATTCAGGAGTGAACAAGTTCATATTGTATGTAAAATTATTGTAAAAATTTTATTTCTAATCATACACCCCTGAATTCTGACAGTGTATTTTACCATTCTTTGAAATGGACAGCTCCAAATGTGACTTCAGGGGTTGATGAATTAACTTGATAAAACCCATACAAAAGAAGTTGAATCCTATGCCTTTAGGTTATTTATATTGATAACAATTTTATTTATATTGAAAATAAATTTAAATGAAAATACAAATTGGACTGTAAAATGCCAATCTGTGACAGGGCACCTGTTGATTTTGAATATTATCATTTCATATTACCAGTATCCATGTTGATTTTAGGTCAAGTTCTTTTCAGAATTAAAAAGTTGTTTGTATTTTTTTCCAAACAGCCAGATGATAATTTACTAGTTGTTGGGACTGCAGAGGGTTTGCTGTCAATACAAAAACGTAAACTTGAAGAGGATGTGGTGAAAAAGAGGAAAAAACCTGCTTTTAGGTACAACCCAAAGGGAAAAACCTATACACCACATAAGGTATAAAACCATACTGAAATCATAAATCTGAACATGTATAGTACATGTACATCTTATAGTTTACATGGTAACTGGTAAGGGGAAAATCTATACACCATATCAGGTATTTAACCATTCTGAAATTATAAACCCAGACATGTATATCTAATACTTCAATCTAAGGGGGAAATCTAAACACCCCATAAAGTACCGATATGTAAATCTAGGCAAAAGGTTACATGAAATTGCAAAAGCTTTAAATCAGTACATGTATTTGCAATATTTGGTTTTGTGTAATCTTTGTTCAAACTTCAGTTATAACTTAATCATCTTGTAAGTTTGAATACTTCAGTGTTTTTTTCAAACAGGTAAAATAAAATGTACCTGTGAAAAAGTTGTGAAATAGCAAATTCAAGAAATAGTTTGAGGCTTGTTTTCATATACTGTACAGTATTTTGAAATGTCTGTTTGTTACCATACAAGTACTTCATACAATGTCCCAGTATTACATAAGATGTGTGTAAAATACATCCTAAATTCTATAGGTCAGTTGTACACTATCAAACAGACAATGTCCCAGTATTACATATGAACAGTGTTCCAGTATTACATTAGATTTGTGTCCCAATATTACATTAGATGTATGTAAAATACATCCTAAATTCTTGAATTGTACACCTACAGTTTGTTACATTAGATGTATGTATACAATCCTTAATTCTGTATGTCCACTGTACCCATTATACAGTATGTACATATTAATTAGATGTATGTAAAATACATCCTTAATTAAATTGTTCTATAGGTCAGTATTACATTAGATGTATGTAAAATACATCCTTAATTCTGTAAGTCCACTGTACACCATTATACAGACAATGTCCCAGTATTACATTAGATGTATGTAAATGCATCCTTAATTCTGTAATGTCCACAGTGTTACAGACAATGTCCCAGTATTACATTAGATGTATGTAAAATACATCCTTAATTCTGTGGTCCACTGTACACCATTATACAGACAATGTTACAGTATTACATTAGATGTATGTAAAATACATCCTTAATTCTGTTGGTCCATTGTACACCATCGTATAGACAATGTCCCAGTATTACATTAGATGTATGTAAAATGCATCCTTAATTCTGTAAGTCCACTGTACACCATTATACAGTGTCCCAGTATTACATTAGATTGTATGTCATCCTTAATTCTGTTGGTATTACACCATTATTACAGACAATCCCTGTATGCAAAATGCATCCTTAATTCTGTAAGTCCACTGTACACCATTATACAGACAATGTCCCAGTATTACATTAGATGTATGTAAAATGCATCCTTAATTGTGTAAGTCCACTGTACACCATTATACAGACAATGTCCCAGTATTACATTAGATATATGTAGAATACATCCTTAATTCTGTTGGTCCACTGTACACCATTATACAGACAATGTCCCAGTATTACATTAGATGTATGTAAAATACATCCTTAATTCTGTAGGTCCACTGTACATCATTATACAGACGTGTCAGTTTAACATACAGACAATGTCCCAGTATTACTCAGAATTCCCTTATAGGTACAACATGTGTGTAAATACAGCCTTAATTCTGAGTCCACTGTTGACAAATTTCCCATTTACATTGATGTATGTAAAATACATCCTTAATTCTGTAGGTCCATTGTACACCATCGTACAGACAATGTCCCAGTATTACATTAGATGTATGTAAAATACAGCCTTAATTCTGTAGGTCCACTGTATAAATACAATTCCCAAATTAATGTATGTAAAATGCATCCTTAATTCTGTAAGTCCACTGTACACCATTATACAGACAATGTCCCAGTATTACATTAGATGTATGTAAAATACAGCCTTAATTCTGTAGGTCCACTGTACACCATTATACAGACAATGTCCCAGTATTACAAAAGATGTATGTAAAATGCACCCTAAACTCTGTATGTCCATTGTACATACTAATGAGACTGTTGTTTATTTGTTGATAGACAGACCATGTGGTTGAACACAAGAAGAAGAGCAGTTGGCCAAGTATGATAAATACTTCAAAAAATTCAACTACAGTCGGGCTCTGGATGCTGCTCTTGATGTAAGTTGTTTTATGCCGTTTAGTACTAATTGCAAAAGAATATAGTTATGCTCATGTTATGACTAATCTATAGATCTCGTTATAAAATATTTGTGTTTTGTATTACTGTATACCTGGTAATTTTCATCCGTTTTTTTATTTGCCATTTTATGACAGAAAACATATTCACTCGGTTTTAAATTCACCATAATCACATTGATGGCATATATGTCCCTACATCAATTACCTGGCTTGACAATTTTGCATTCAATTTAAATTCACCCTCTTGTCTAAGGGTGAAAATTAAAGAAGTGAAAATTTCTAAGTACCTACTAGTTTAAACCCCACCTGTGGCCAGTTTCACTAAAGGTTGTAACTTTATGTGTAGACGTAAATCTAGACTTACATCTAAAATTAGTTTCATTAAGGTTGTATCTTTCTTCCTACAAATATACTTACGTCTTAGTCTAGTCTGCTCCAAACTACAACTAATTTCACACTTAATTAGTGAAGGTTAATGAGTAATCATATGTTCACGACCTTTTCTGAAACTGAAAATTTTAAACAAGTAAATAAAATCATAACTAGAGTTACGTCTAAAGTTATGTCTACGTTTGCAGGCAGAGTTATGACCTATAGTGAAACTGGCCCCTGGTTTGAAGGACTTATGTCAGCTACACTGAGCTAAAGTTCTGTTACTGTGTTAGGTCTCATGGTACCTAATGAAACTACCTGAGCAACTGACAGGATATTTGGATTAGTGATTGTAACTTAAAAATGGATTCATTGATAAGAAGTAAAAATGACGAAGTACCAATTGATAATAAAAAATCAAGTCCATAAGAGCATGACAAATTAGATGTGTAAATTGTCTCAACATCAAGAACAATTGGGAATCCCAAACAGGATAAGACTAGGTATCTGGAAATTAGAAAATTGTTGTCCCATTGTTTTTACATGTTTCACTACAGTAAAACCTGCTTTAGCGACCACTTGTGTATAAAGACCACCTGTCACAAAGATGGTTTTTTGCTGTCCGCAATAGTACCATATGTGTACAAATTAACCTCTATATAAAGACCACCTGTCACAAAGATGGTTTTTTGCTGTCCGCAATAGTACCATATGTGTACAAATTAACCTCTATATAAAGACCACCTGTCACAAAGATTGTTTTTTGCTGTCCGCAATAGTACCATATGTGTACAAATTAACCTCTATATAAAGACCACCTGTCACAAAGATGGTTTTTTGCTGTCCGCAATAGTACCATATGTGTACAAATTAACCTCTATATAAAGACCACCTGTCACAAAGATTGTTTTTTGCTGTCCATAATAGTACCATATGTGTACAAATTAACCTCTATATAAAGACCACCTGTCACAAAGATGGTTTTTTGCTGTCCGCAATAGTACCATATGTGTACAAATTAACCTCTATATAAAGACCACCTGTCACAAAGATGGGTTTTTGCTGTCCGCAATTGTACCATATGTGTACAAATTAACCTCTATATAAAGACCACCTGTCACAAAGATGGGTTTTTGCTGTCCGCAATAGTACCATATGTGTACAAATTACCGGTAACCTCTATATAAAGACCACCTGTCACAAAGATGGTTTTTTGCTGTCCGCAATAGTACCATATGTGTACAAATTAACCTCTATATAAAGACCACCTGACTTTGAAGACTTCTTTTCTTGTGTCTCTAAGGAGTTTGTTATCCCTGATACTGTATACAGTGAAACCTGTATATAGGGGCCACCCAAGGGACCAGAAAATATTGACCTTTATGTGCTGGTGACCCATATACACAGGTTCAATTTAGTTGAAATATGCAGTCAAGGGACTTGAAAAATAAATTGGCCTTTATAAACAGGTAATCCTTATATACAGGATTTATTGTACCTGGAAATGTTTGTCACCTTCATGACATAGAACATATTCACCCCATCTTTAACTTGATCAAAATCACCAGTCTCATGGATGGCTTGTACATCCATGTTTCAGTTGTTTAGCTTGAAAATTTGGCTTCCATTCTAAATTCACCCTTTCATCCAAGGGCGAAAATAGCAAAAATTAAATGGGAATGAAAATTTCCAGGTATACAGTTTAATAGATAAAACTTTTTTATTTACTGTATTCGACCCATAAAGCGCACATGTCCCTATAACCCCCCACCCCCCTCCCATTTTTTTTTATATGACCGAGAATCTTTTCTAGCTGGTTTACAAAGAGATGTGGACATGGAAAATTGTAAGTAACTGTTTTTCTGTAGCTCCCAGCAACACACTTATGTTGATAGGTGTCCTTGGTAATAACTACAACAATTTTACCAACATACCTTATAAATAATCAACTGTTTTACATCAATTTGACTATTAATTGGTCCCAATAAGTGCCAACACTTTTTCGATTTTTTTAGCACACTGGGTGCATAATGGGTGAAATACGGTATTTATTTTGTATGGAATCTAGCATTTCAAAGTTTCTGTAGTATAAAAATACAAATACTGCTAATATAAGTTTAGTAGGTGAACTCTAGTGCTTGAAATTGTATTAATTCAAAATTTCCTTTTCCAGATTCGGGTGAGAATGATGACTCCTGAAATCACAATTAGTGTCATACAGGAGCTTGTAAAACGAGGAGGACTCAAGGGAGCGTTGGCATGTAGAGACGAAAAATCATTAGGAATCATAGTTAGATTTATACAAAAGTACGTCCTTTTTCAATAAATAAATTTTTGAAATTCTGAAATTAAATTCAGTGATAGATGGACATTCCATTGCAGAAACTGAAAACTTAATTTTTTATAATTTACAGAAATAATTTGTTTTGTTAGGTTGCAACATTTTGGTTTCAATCCTATAACTTGAGGAGCCTCTGTGGCTGAGTGGTTAGAGCACAACCCTTAGAACCATGAAGTCTGGTGGTGCAGGTTTGAGCTCAACTGGAACATAAACTGATTTTTGTGAGAAAGTTTGCCATTTTACTTGCCAAAGGCTGGTGATCTCTTCCTGGGTACATGGTAACCAGGTTCTCTCCTCAACCATTAAAATCTGATTGCCAACATATAACTGAAAAATTGTTGAGTGTGGCATAAAACACTATACATAATTCAAATTTAAAGTAATACTTAGTTATAGGTTTTTATCTTGAGCTCAGATTGTGACTTAATTTGAGATGAAGCTTTACATTGATAACATTTAAGTTTTGTTTGATTATGAGCAACACAGAGTTATAGAAAACAGGTTAACTCAACTTGGATCAATCTTTAATATAATAATATAAATATATTCATATAAATTGTATCCATGTAAACATACATTTCCCTTTCGCTTCAGGAACATAACCAAACCTCAGTTTACATCAATTTTAGTCGATGTCTCTAATCTTATACTAGGTAAGTAGAATTGTATGTAACATTTTTTTTGGAGTGGGGGCACTATTGTGTATCATTTTCCCATGATGATATTTTTGGCTATTTATGTTTCAAATCTAAAACCACACACAAATTTCCAGTAACAAATAATCAAGCAATGATGCAACACTAAGGCTTGATCTCAGAAACAAACCCTTTTCAGTCATATGACATGTTTGATTAAATTTGAGTAAATTATATGTTCTTTTTCAGTACCATACGAATATAGGATTTTTTCTTTTGACAATCCTATACAAACTAAATGTGATCATATATGTATTGTTGATTTAAAAGTTTGAAGACAGAAGTCATATATATATATATATATATATATATATTTATATATAGTATATATATAGATATAATATATATATATATATATATATATATATATATATATATATATATATATTATATATATATCATTTGATAACTGTTGTATCAACAGATTTGGCCTAATATCCTATATATTGCACTTATTTACAGATTTATACGCAGAACAGATGGGTCAGTGTGCTTCAGTGGATAGTTTACTGGTCAAACTAAAAGAAGCTATAGAACAGGAGTTAGGTTATATGAAAGAGTTGATGGAACTTATGGGAACAATGGATACAATTTTTGCAGCAGCATCTAAAATGGAAATTACTAAGGAAAAGCAATCACTGACAGATAATGCACTAAAACCATCTGATCTGGCTCAATCAGTAGGTTGAAGAGGAACAAAAAGAAAAATTTGGAAATGTGGATTATTCAGATTGTGGATCTGGTAAAAGTACTGGTCATTAGCAGAAAGTGACCTTCACCTTATTGTTTGGTCTTTGTCATGAATTGTGACTTGAATGACCTTGTATGTACCAGGACCTGGTTTAGAAATAAAGATTCGAAGTTGTACTTGAGTACAGAAGCCAAATGAAGTGTAACCTGTGATTAGGTACCAAATTTAGGGATAACTACAGAGTTGGTATCTACCTGGAATAACTCAGTGGGCAATTGATATTAATTTTAATAAGTCAGTAAAATTTCAAGGAATGGTCATTGAAAATGAAATATCAGCAAAGTGAAGGAAAGGTCTGGGAACTGAAATACATGTTTAATACCATCGTTAGGTTTTTGTTCTGATATTTTTGAATGTTCGTCCATAAGAATAAAAAACAATATTGAATTGGACAGCTATAGGGGGTGAAATAAGGTTATACTAGTCAAAGTAACAACAAATCATGGGAAAGTCCTGGTATATTAGCCCATTGGTAGCAAACCAGGAGTGTGTAAAACACATCTATCATCAGCAATCTCAAATTGTTACAATAAAAGTAAAGGCAGGAATTTAGATAGTTTATGTGGCATTATTTTATCTCTCTTTTATCAAAAGAAACCAGTTATCCAACAACTGTGCCTGGACTGTTTTTGTTTGTCTTTATATATGAAAAAAACCTAGACCATATATTTAATGTCTTTACATATACAGTTGAATAAGGTAACTTGTGTTTGCTTTAAAGTACTCTGACAAAGTCCCTCTATGAAGTAACAGTTTGCTTCAAAGTACTCTGACAAAATCCCTGTATGAAGTAACACTTTAATTATCTCAGTAAGGTTGAACAGTTAATTTCAATCAAGTTATATATTGTTAATAAAACGAGTCATAATAATTTTGGGTGTTTTTCTTTCTTTTTAAATGTGTTTTCTTAACATTTCCTATGTAAAGTAAAACATTATAGTGTCATTAGTTTATAAACAACATATTAAGTTTCCCATTACTTTCTATGTAAAATTATTATTTTTGAATTGTTCTCCTGTGTATGTTTATTTATCTGTTTTGTTAAATTTCATTCTTTAATAGCTTAATCAATGAAAATTTTGTGATACTAAAATTTCGAAACAAGAAATTTTCTGTACAACCAGTATTTTCTTGGAGTAATTTACGAAAGGAGAAAGACGGAAATGATGTTACGGAATTCATTTAGCAAGAATAATGTATGTAACTTCTAATGTAACAACCAGGTTCATGTTATGAAATTTGTATGTCTCTTAGATATAATTGTTAAAAGATTAGAAAAAAGTCTGAAAAATAAGGTTACTGAAAACTATTTCATAAAGATCGTTTTATATACAAAGTTATTATTGTTAAAAAAATTATGACATGCAGTTACATGATGCTGTAGGCGAGTTTTATATCGCACCAAATTTTTTATCAAAGCGTTTGCAAAGAATTTTAATCCAACCACAAATCATTGATTCTACATGTACCTGTTTTCACAAGACAGACAATATATATTTTCCTGATTTTTTCATTTTAACAATGACATACATTTAATTCATCAAGTTAGCCTGTTTAACTTTTTGACTCCTCCCGGATTATCCTGTCTGGGATTTGAAATTTTCCCTCATGTTTAGACCATTTGTATATTCAGTTTGTCATATTCTTATGGACTTGGGAGTTTGGAATATCCGGTAATTGACACATATTGGAGTGTGAACCTACCCAAACTACGTTGGAACTGACTACATCAGTTAGGACTACAAAATAAAAGATGTAAGAAGGAAGTCCATATACATCAATATTAAAATCGCTGTTGTTGTTATCATTTTGTTTCAGATATGTTTGATAATCAAACCTCTTTGGAAGAGCAATTACTGTAATACATAATGCCGGTGTTAATGTAATGTAGAAAACTGACCCCCATAGAAAACCTATGCGGGGTTAGTATTCTATGTAGAAATCATACCCAGACATACGAAGAAAATTGAATCGTACCTGTAGAAAAATGAAACGTTTTCTGGATAACAAAGGAAATATTAATGTTTGTAACATACAAATTCTACCACAGGACTCTGTATTTGACCTCTCTGTAGGTTCAAATCAGTAGATATATCGAAATCCACGTTTTTAAACTTATTTACCCAATAGATGAAGCAATAATTTTGTTCCATGATTTGAAACTTGTCAAACGTTTGTCCCTCAACTATAATATTGGTTAAAAACAACTCGGGTTACCGTTGGTGTCTTGAATACAATAGGAATATGACCAGGGTACATATTATACTTTACAAATATGACCAGGGTACATATTCTACTTTACAAATATGACCAGGGTACATATTCTACTTTACAAATATAACCAGGGTACTTATTCTACTTTACAAATATGACCAGGGTACATATTCTACTTTACAAATAATACCAGGGTACATATTCTACTTTACAAATATGACCTGGGTACATATCCTACTTTACAAATATGACCTGGGCACATATTCTACTTTACAAATATGACCTGGATACCGATATTAAGTTCTACAATTAATGATTGACATAAATTTTCGTCCATGGGAAAAGGTCTGCGCATATTAATACCACAGATAATGGCCAAAGTATGTTTTCTACAGCAGCAAAATGGCGTGGGTATATTTTCTACCATAGAAAATTGAACCGGGTATGTTTTCGACCATAGAAAAATAAAATGAAACCGGTACAGTTTCTATTACAAACAAAAGTTGGCCCTGGTATGTTTTCTACCATGGAAAAGGCTCGAGTATTTTTTCTATTGAAGGAAAATGACCCGGGTAGATTTTTTTACCATAGAAAAATGACCCGTGTTTATATTCTATAGAAGTCATTTTTTCACGGGACAAATAAAAAGAAGTTGAAATGGGTTATTTTCTACGGATATCTGGTTAAGTTTTGTTCTTTTGAGTATAGCTTTTCTATGGTCGGGTAATTTTTTTTTCACGGTGCACCAGCATGTGTATATGAACTGAACATACACTCTGCAGACCCTGATCAGATAATCCGACATATATCGAAATGATAAATATGTATTAGCAAACAGCTTCTGTATGATAAAAGTTTGTGGAACCGAGAAGTATTTATGTTAACTTATCTGTTGCGGATTTTAAGTAAGTAGGAAACTGTATCGGCGTATGAATTTCAATGTGCACATGGAAATGTCACTGATGTGTTGCCAGAATTATTTGAAAGAAACATGAGAAAAGAAAAAAAATACAATATCGTCCCCTAAAGTAATTACTTGATTTCATCTTTATACGAGGGGAAGCACATACGCATATATATATATATATATATATATATATATATATATATATATATATATATATATATATATATATATATATATATATATATATGTGTGTGTGTGTGTGTGTGTGTGTATGTGTGTGTATCTTTCGAGCTGCATTTGATGAGAAATCTATCATTATCGTATATATCTAATTTTGGCAGGAAAAATGGATTGTCATGACTTCTATGACGCCATTATCTCTAAAAATAAACCAATATAAATGTATCAGCAGTGTAAAACTGTCTTCATCTTGCGTTAATTGAATAACAGTGAATTATTCTTATCTATTTCCTTAAAGTCAGTTATGTTATGATTACGTTTCCCTTCCACGTTCACGTGTCCAAACACCATTAAAATGCGCACTACCCAGGAACTGTACCCGTTTATTGTGTCAACTTGATTCTTATCGTTAAGTTTAAAATTAAGTTGTTTAATACTATTTTAATTCTGTTTAAATATTTGTTGTCAAGAATAGCATGTTATGAAGAAATATTTGGGCTGCCTTATCACTATTATGCATCTCCTGATGGTGTAAGGTTACAAACCAAATGCGAGCTTCTCGGATGATTAGTCTGATTTCATCGTATGTTAATTAGAGATCCCAGGTTATTAACTCTTGTTCACTTGATTACAATTTAATGTAAAGAAAGGAATCCGACATATCGGTACCTCATCAAATTGACTTTCATTGATGGTTTAAAGGGAGGACACAACGCTTGTTTGTCAGCAAAACGTAATTCTATCAGGCGTGGCCTCTCACAGTCACTTATATCGTTGTAGTGGCTCTTTCTTGGGGGCCTTTGTATGACAGACAGATTAATTTCTGACCTTTTATAATAACTTTTGATGTAATTGAAGAGACCGTATCATGCAGTATCACATCAGTGCCAGACTAGTGGTCGAATCTTTTGTGAATCAAGTCTAACCGGTGATCTGATAAAGATAGCTTTCTTTTGAGTTATATTTTATGATATAAATACCCGTTTAACCCAGTAAGATTGAAGGCCGACGGATTTTAAACTTACGGTTAATTATTCATTACAATAAACTTTAATGAATTTTAAAGGAAATACATAGGTTATTTTCCGAAAAAAAATAGATATTGTTCCGTTACGTTGTATTTCACTCATTTATAGCAAATAAGTAGTGAATCAGAAATAAGGTAAAGAGGTTATATTCAAGAAAAATGCGTTTATATCATTTGAAGTAAAGAGGTTTCAGTTTACATATACACACAAGATTGTGTCGTTATTCAAACGTTAGAATTTCATTCGTTGATACAATACCAGCCCACACACATGATTTCATTTGAAGAAATAAAGTTATGGCTTACACTATAAAAGCCAGAATACTTCAATATGAATAAGTGTTCCGCACGGAATTGGATAAAGATACCTAATAAGTAGAATATGAAGACCTTTAACCTGTCAACCCCCAAGTTTCTTATTGGTATGTTCTAGTCTTAAATTGTTTGTAATGGAGAAATGATTAACATATATGAATGAAAATGACAAAAGTTCCGGAAAGACTGTTCAGCTTCCTCCTTACATCTCGTGTGTCATTTAAACTAAAATTCGGATGGTAATAATACCGAGTATACAAATTAATGGTTATAATATAAAATCTCAGATACCAAAGTATAAATGTTCTGAATGTCCAGGATACATATACAAATCTGGTGAATATTGCAAAAACGCGGATTACGTTTTGCTCCTCCATGACACCTGATCCCACCTGTGAAAATACAGAGGTGGGATCAGGTGTCACGGAGGAGTAAGAATCCCTTGTTGACCGGTCACACCCGCCGTGAGTCTACAGTCAAATTTTAATAACAAAACCAGACTTATGTACATGTGTCTTGATATTGATTACATGCACATGTACTTTTAAAGTAACGAATATTCAAACGAAGGTTAAATCACAAACATACAAAACTATCAAATCAATCGGAATAAATAACATGGCATATTAATTCTTATTCATTTCCATGTTTCCATGGAACATTTGCAACGGGTGTTGCATGCCAGCAGAAGACGCTGATTCCTTTCGGACACCTGATCCTATCACGTTTTGGATTCGCAATTGTTTTTCATGTTGAAACCGTTTGCATATCTAATTCGTCGTGTTCTAATGGACTTCAGTTTCGATTATTAATTGGTACTCCTTCCATGCTACTACAGAACAACATATACGCGGGGGAAACTCTAACTGAATAGATAAAGGTATGTTTTATTATTTTGATCAAGAAAATAAATTATTATTGATATTAAGACTATGATAAAATTACAACAAAACATGTTTAGATTTTTAGCTAAGTAAGCTTTTCTGATCGTTTTTTGTCCGTCGTCAGTCCGTCTGTCTGTAAACTGTTCACATTTATTTCGACTTCTCCAAAACCGCTGATGGGATTTTGATGAAACTTTATAGGAAGTAAGTATTCAAGGTCCTCTACCAAGTTTGTTCATTTAGGCCAGATTGGCCCAGGGTGGGGCAAAAGAGGCCCCAGGGATTACCCCTCTTTAGAAATATTCTCCTCCAGAACCAATGCACGGATTGAAAAACTAATTGTATCTGAGTGATCTACATAGATGTATGATTAAAGTTTCTTAATTTCGTTGAGATCGGAAAATAATTTTTTGACGCGTTTTTGACGTCTTTTTAGACTGTAATTTTCATTCATTTTTGTATGATTTCTTTGATTTTTCCCCTTTTATTCATTATGATGCATTCTTTTTATGTGTTTTGCTGCGGTTTGGTAGATAAATGCTTTACTGGAAGAAATTTGCGGAAATTAAATTTTTTGAATTTTTTTAACATTGAAAAAATGAAGGGGGGGGGTTAATATTTCACATTGTCGACTTCTTCTCCTAAACCACTAAAGGGATTTTGATGAAACTTTATAGAAAGCAAGTATTCAAGGTCTTCTACCAAGTTGATTCATTTCGGCCAGATCGTCGTAGAGATGGATCCAGGGTGGGACAAAAGAGGTCCCAAGGGGTACCCCTCTTTAGAAATATTCTCCTCCATAACCAATGCATGGATTGAAAAACTAATTGTATCTGAGTGATCTACATAGATGTATGATTCAAGTTTGTTAATTTCGTTGAAATCGGAGAATAATTTTTTTATATGTTTTGGACGTCTTTTTACACATTGTCATTTTCATTAATTTTTGTATGATTTCTTTTATAATTTCCTCATTTATTCATCATGATGTATTAATTTAATGTGTTTGACATGTTATTAGGTAGAGAAATGCTTTCCTGGAAGAATCTTACAGAAATTTAATTTTTTTAAATTTTTTTATGATTTTTTTTTTAAACTGCAAAAGGAAGGAGGGGTATTTTTCACACACGTGTTCTTCAAAACCGCTGACGTATAAAGGATGCAAGTAACTGATACCTACCAAGTTTATATTTTTTGACCAGATCGACTCAGAGGTGGATCCAGGTTATGCAAAATAGGTCTCAGAGGGTACCCTTCTTTAAAAGTCTTCTCCAGAACTGCTGCATTGATTAAAACACTAATTGCATCTGAGTGATTTACATGGATGCATGATTCAATTTCCTAATTTTGGAATAAATTGACATGTTTTTAACATCTTTCCCGGCTTTGTCATTTTCACTCATTTTTATGTCTAGTCCATTTCAAAGGAGTGTTAAAATAATTTGTAAATTTGAGATTGCCATATTTGTAAGATACCAACAAAATTCGAGTGAGCGATGTGGCCCATGGGCCTCTTTTTTTTATATTGATTAATACAATAAATATTTCTAAGTGCGTACATCTATTTATCCTGCCGATATCCTGTAACAGAAAATTACTCGTCTGTTCTATTTCCTGGTTTTCTTTTCATGCTTTTCATCATACACGTGTCATGTTTTAATTTTTGAATTTACTCGGGGAGGGGGGGGGGGTAAATACAAAAATTAAAACATGACAACTGTTGTCATGTTTTAATTTTTGTATTTACTCCCTCACAGAGTAAATTCAAAAATTAAAACATGACACGATTACACCTTATTTAATCATATTATGGACAGAGTAGATAGAGATTTCTGTACGATAGTATAAGAGATAATTCTGACCAGTGTAGTAATATAGGTAGAGACTGGTAGACAAATGTGTCGTTAGTATATAATATTTGCCTTGGAATTCATGTTTTTAATGTGTATTCAACGGCTTCAAATTTTATTTCACTTGAGCGCAGGCTTTTACAGACAGATTGAAAAAAAGAAATCGTATGTAAATCTAGTAGACATAAATCGTTTTTTGTTGTTGTTGTTGTTGTTGTCTTGAAGAAGTACTGGATAGATTAAAGCTGGAGTATTTCCAGGTGATGTTCAATCTTGTTTTTACGTAAAAAACCAAATATGTAATATATTCTAACTATTTCCTTGTAATAATACTTGAAATCAATAAATTATGCAGCTAAAGAGAGACAACTCGGGAGAAAACGCGCACTTGTTCTAGTCACTCCTTATCAGATCACAACGTAATTCAGTTTCCATTCTGATTGTTTTCCAAATTATAAATCAAGGCATATTATCGTGTTATCGACAAATTACTTTCATCGGAAAAATCTCCGCAGAAATAATTGACAGGTGATGACCCCCTTAATATAAAACGCTACCAGTTTTCCAGAAATTTCTATTGCATTTACTTGCTCACGCGATAGAGCGATACCGCGCATTATCAATGAAATCACTCCGTACATTGATTTAGTATCTGTGAATATCTCTAATATAGAAATTGCATGAAACAATAATTTGAATTGTCTTGTGGGAGAAATCGACAATTTGTCAACTCCGCTGCTCATTTCTGCGTATGATTTACATAATTTTGCACTTCTTTCATGATGTAGGGAATCAATTACAGGCCAATTTTCGACACATTGTTTAATCTTCCGAGATTGCTTATCTTGTCTCTTTGGAATTGACATCCAATGATCAGAAGCTAAAACATTTCCTACATAAAATCTATCTCCGTCATAAACTGATCAGGTTTAACACTGATATCTTTATTACTGGAAATTTGATTTGTGTACTACAATTCAGCTTGTCAACATTCATTTCCTTGAACCCATTAAACTTGTTATTTATACGGGAAGCCAACAAACACGGAAGAACTAATATCTAATCTATATTTTAATAATATTTAATGACATTGAGAAATACACTTAATATTATTTCTATGTATTGACACCATCGCTAGTCTTTATGAAACAGTGTGGTATGAGTTTTCTCTCGTTCTAACAAGTGGGAATGTTTGATAGTGATCTCGGATTGATTGTCCAAAGTGAAGCGAAAACAATAGTCATCCGAGTACACGTTTAATGCTAAAACAGCTCCATTTTGTTTCCGTTGTCAAACGTTTAATCAGTCTTTATTAAAGTACGCGTGGGTTGTAGCTCGGCATGGCCATGTCATTTCCCTTGATATCATGTGAAGGATGTAGGGGATATGATGTTTTCTTTCTGCAAGTTTTGTTTTGTCATACACAGCCCATCCTTTGTTTGGTTTCTTTGGATTTGTGTTTATCATTATCAACCACCTCTCCATATTTGTTTATTTGTTTTTATTGGGGGGCGCATTTTTGTATTCCATTTAAAATCTAAACTTCTCGAGGTACATTTTTACAGTGGGTACTCTTAAACGGACTGGCAATATATTTAGATTTTAATATTTGGCCAGGCATGATGGCACTTTTTCTTTTAAAAATACATGTATACATTTATAACAAAAAAATCGAGCTCAACTGATGAAGTCATGCCAGAAGTGATCGTCTTGAGCATTTGTTTTGGTCACCTTTGTAAAAACTATAATTTTGGTATTGTAAATAATGTTTAAGTTTACAAAAACGTTATTTGTACTTTGATATCTGATATTTTTATTTATTTATTGTTAAATCACCTGCGCCAAAGGATTATGGCGAACTTTTGCAATTGTCTTTTTTTCCTGTCGTCGTGGTGTTTTGAACATTACGACGTGTTCAATGGGTCAGACTGTAAATGCTCAAATCTTAAAAATTATCATGGACCAATGATTAGATTTCTTTAGAACTTGATATGCATGATTGTAATTGTCTACAAATTTGATGATGATAAAACATATTCATAAAACTACAGGTAGCACTTTAAATGACATAAGGTACAGCTTTATACGAATGGTGTATTAACGAAAATTTGACTGAATTTTATAATACACACACACACACATACACACACACGCACACACACATAATAATTTACCGTTCGGTAGTATCTATTATGTCACTACTATATTTGAACATTCATCAATTAATTTAGTCATAATCCAATGTCCACTCCACAGGACGCTTATAACTGTAGTAGGACTTGATAGCAAACAATTTTTCCAGAAAGTTACGTAGAACATAGAGCAGACCTGATACTTACTCTAAACCTTGACATGATATGTTTTTCGTTAATTGCTATCTTTTACTACTTTCATCATTATGTTTTGAGATAAAGATACGGTCTACTTCTAACCGAATGGCGAAACCTATAAATATTTTCATTCTAATGAACACAATCAGAGAAGCATGTTAAGACACTTGATAATAGGTTGTTGTGTTATAAAACGTTCACTGTTGAAGCATCAGCATACTAGTTATTTACATAATCCAGTTCTTATTATTGTAAAATTTGAAGTACTTTCAATCAAATCGCAAATGTACAGATATTTAAAAATTTCCAGCCTTTTATTGGTACTTAGAATTCTCCGTGAAAATAACATTGCAAAGTGAATTGCACTTGAGTGTTAATTTCGAAGTTCCATAACTTTTTATCAATGTAGCGTAATGTTATCAACATTTTTATTTGGAAAGAAAATATCTGGACACACACAGACTCGCACACACATACAGATACAGACACAACTAAACAAAAACACACACGTTGGCTTGCACACATGCACATGGTATTATACGCACATAGATGTATATCGTTTATGTTGAGAACAAATGAAAACGAGTTAGCAAAATTATTAGATACTATTTACTAGAATTAATCATATTCATATTGAATCGAGATTGTGACTTTGGTAATGCCTTATCTGCATATTAATGATATATTGATAATTAATTATAGCAAATATAATCATTCTGTGTTATAAAGTAAACTGTGGGAACTACATATATATATATATATATATATATATATATATATATATATATATATATATATATATATATATATATATATATATATATATATATGTGTGTGTATGTGTGTGTGTATGTGTGTATGTGTGTGTGTGTGTGTGTGTTTTATGTACTCACAACAGTCTCCAATCGAGCGTTAATCTGGACGGCATTTATATCAGTTATAATCGAACGTGTCTCATATGTCGTCCGAAAAGACGAAAGTCCGAGACAGATCACGTGTAAGGTAGGATAGTCGAATATTATTACATTGTGTATTTTGTTTTTCAATATAAATACTTAGCAGACACTTTTATACTCTTCTTTCAGTGTGAGTAGGATACAGTCATGTCCGATAGCTGTTGTTAAGTCGTCTGTGCCAATTGTGACGAATATTTGTTCCTCACGTATTTCCTTTGAAGTTGACTGTGGACTCACTGCGGGTGTGACCGGTCAAAAGGATATGCTTACTCCTCCATGGCACCTGATCTCACCTCTGGTAGTCTGTGTTTGTCTATTGTTCACAAGATTTATATATGTGCCTTGGACATCCTTAAGATTTATACTTTGGTATTTGAGAATTGTTCACAGTTTGGAATTAGTATAAATATTTAAACTGTTTAAAACACGCAAAAATATTTACATCATTTTATTTAGCTAACATATGAGATTAATATCAGAAGATGAAATCTTTCAAATCAAATATGATAAATTCAAGTTACATACTATAAAATATCAAGCAAACACGAATAATACAAACAGACACAGTAGTTACCAATAACTATTCATATAGCATTTTATGAAAAAAATTAAGATATGGTTGAAACATACGAATCACTACTTTACTCACAAAATTAACTGTTCGCCTTGTTATATTTATTAGTAAACACGGTCGTCGACAACGTTTATGATTAGAGCGAATTAGATTCGATGGGCGAGAATTCTTAGTGCTATATTCCCAGAAAAATATCGCCGCCCTTCTGTTACTAAACTGATAAATTTCCTACATTACCAGCATAAATATTTGCAATAGTTTGTTGAATGTTATAAAATCATGACTACCATATTCTATTTTAGTATAGGTTTTGCTTAGTGTTTAGTTCTTAAGTAACAGTCGAGTAGAAATGAATCTTAACATGACAATAGATAAAAATGTATGAAGTTTATGACGAAACAACATATCTGTTTCAAAGACACACATAGTTAACATGGATATCTAAATGAAATGGAATTTGTACAAACACACATTGATTAATTAGCTAACATTTCAGTCATGCTCAAATTTACTTCAAGATGCCAATGGAATTGACATATTGCCAAATGCCAACATTTCAGTCATGCTCAAATTTACTTCAAGATGCCAATGGAATTGACATATTGCCAAATGCCCGATACGGCACCTTTTGGCAAACTTTTCCATTATGACGTCACGGTTAAATGGCCCTTAAAACAATTGTTTGATTACGACGTCACAATCAAATGACGTCAAAAAGCACATCTAGAAACATGGTGTCGGACATTTGGCGATACGTATATGATTAGTATTATTAGTGTATACACATGTATAAACCTAAAAAACATTTATTTAACCAAATCAATCGGACTTTTACGTTGCAACAAAGATACACCGTACATTTTTTGTTTACGCTTTACATTTTGTTAAGACCAAAATATGAAATGACATAGGGATTTTTCACTGCGTTCATCACTGAATTTACTCTATTGACTTATCAAAATTTTTATCCATTTTTTTCTGTACTACCGACTCGCACTATACATTATAGTCATGTCATTTTTCAAATTAATTTTGTATTTATTTGGACGATCCGTTTTGAAGTATTTGAAGTTTTAAAAGTTCTCATAATGGTGATGGTAGGTTGGGAAACCCTCGTTTTTGTTGGCGTTAGAACACGCACGATTCACTGACAGAGTCATTGGTGGCGGTCCGCAACTAAAAACTCCTATTTGCTTTGCCTAGAATTTGACAAATAAAAAATATTAACAAATATATAGACATTTTTTCATTTTGGAAATGCATCTTACTGAATAAAAATTATTCTATATTATTTCTAAATAACAAATGTTCATCTCAAATAATAATAATAATAATAATATTAATAATAATAATAATAATAACAATAATAAAAATAAATAATAATAATAATAATAATACTAATTTTTATTTTTGCTTTTCGTAAAACTGTCATTTTAGATATATTCTATTTGTATGTGTCTAATTGAATTTATTTCTCCATTAATCTAATTATACAAAACAGTGTTCCATTCCACAAATGCAGATACTCACGTTTGGATGAACATAATGCAGAGATTCTAAAAAGTCCTGGAACCTTGGACGACCGAAATGGGTGACTGATTTCAACCCAGTAAACAAACTTTTTCCAGCAATCTTTTGGAAATGCCTCTCACAAATGTACTGGAGAAAAATATTTCTAATTAGATATCAACCTTGCGGTTGCGCATTGCATCAACATTGGAAACATCATGTTGATAATACATTTATTTGTCTCAAACAGGACAAAACTTTGTCCTACGCATTATCTAAACATAAGTACAGTGAAACCTGTCATAGCGGCCACCTCTATATAAGGATCACTTGTTTATAAAGGCCAGTTTTTTCAAGTCCCTTGACTGCATACTTCAACTAAATTGAACTTGTGTATAGGGGTCACCTGCACATTAAGGTAAATATTTTCTGGTCCCATGGTTGGGCCCTATATACAGGTTCCACTGTTTTTGGAAAAGGGTGCCATATAAGATGTTAGAAAAGAAAATTATTATATAGTATTTATTTTTAAGTTAATAAGAGTTTCATAGAATTATCAAACCAGATAATTTGTTACAATGTAATAGATTGTATAGATATTGTGTGAATGTCCGTCTGAAAGTCATTTATATCTGTATTTGTTTTTGTCATGTATTATGATCATATTTCAATGACGATAAATGAAATCATGTTTTTCACTATATTGATAATAAACTTGATGATAAACAATATGTCAACCTATGATACTCAAATTCTGTATAAAATATTTGGGAATGAAATCATTTCAATTATTCCGCCACCGACGAATTAGCAGGGCATTCATTATTCTAGATCCGATTGCGTAATACGTGTTTAATAGAACTCGGACGCAATAATCTGCACCAAAGCGTAAAACACCATCAACCAGAGTTATCACTCTTGTGTATATTGAACAGTATATAAGATTGCAGTGATGTTGTGGGATGATTTTAGAGAGTAGCAGGGGAGAGGATAGGTACTTTGTCAAGTTTTCACAGGCCATTTATAGATTTGAATTCTTGAAACAAGTTCAAACAAGTTGAATAACAACAGTAGTGACATAATAGGTTTGGCACAAAATAGAAAATCCTTTTATATATCCTTTTTAAAATAAACAATATTGTTTTGGACTTTAAAGAAAAAAACTGTATCTTGAAAGACTTATATACCATCATCTAAAAGCAAACTATACTGAAACATTGTGAAACAAACTATACTGAAACATTTTGAAACAAACTAGACTGAAACATTTTGAAACAAACTAGACTGAAATTTACGTCAAGTATGGAGAAGATCATGAGGACTATTTGAATTGATATAAGATGTAATTATTCTATTTTCGTACCAGCATGGTTGTTCTAAGATCGTACTTCTGCCGGAACTGTGTGATAAATATGTGAACTGTAACCAGATTCTGGCGATCATTGTTCTCCACCTCCTGTATGATATCGGTCAGCCACTCAAATTGTTTTTGTGTCCGAGTTACCCAGAGGAAATATACCTAGAATAATATTTGCATTTCATTGGAGAGAGAGAGAGAGAGAGAGAGAGAGAGAGAGAGAGAGAGAGAGAGAGAGAGAGAGAGAGAGAGAGAGAGAGAGAGAGAGAGAGAGAGAGAGAGAGAGAGAGAGAGAGAGAGAGAGAGAGAGATTTTCATCCACAATCCATTTGTCATGTATAGCTAATCACAATTCAGGATATAATGATTATCTGCTTTAGAATAAAATTGAAAACCTACACCATATCTTTGATGGATGGCTAAATTCATTATCATACAGAAATACAAACAAATTTTCTTAAATCCATCGTAATCACAAATGAATTAAATACTTACATACATTCTTATTTTTTGAGAGGATTTTTAAATATCTGATTATTTCCATTTTTTAAAAACCTTCATATATAATGCTGATATTGTGGCACTTTCTTACTTTTTGACAGGGGAAGCGTATTGCACCTGTGGACTTGAATACAATGTCTTTAAGGATAGATGCAAAAGGTGTAACACCAATGCCTCCACCAACCAAAACAGCTACGGGAAACTTGCTCCAATCTTGATGGCCTTCACCGAAAGGTCCGTCAACTAATACCTGATATGGAATATCGATATAAACAAGCTGTTACTCTGAATTAACACATCTATTTTCCATTTTAAAGTTCTCTCCTTTACAAAATTCATATTTACTTATTTCTTTATTATTATTATTATTATTATTATTATTATTATTATTATTATTATTATTATTATTATTAACTATTTCTATCAACTAAAACAGAAAGTCTATTACATTTTATCAAAACTAAACCCCGGGAGTTTGAAAGAGCAGATTATCTATCTCGAATGAAGCTAGAATACCTGGTGAAAAATGTAATCTGTATTAGATAAAAATATGTATGGAAAAGATAGAAAGATAACATGTATATCCTTCAACGATCGATTAAATGTATTTGTATAAGATACAAATCCAAATCTATATATATATATATATATATATATATATATATATATATATATATATATATATATATATATATATATATATATATATATATATATATATATTTAATCGTTTGATTGGGAATTTAAATACAATGGAAGTGTATTTTTATATCTTATTATTTTAAAATTTACCTTTGGAGGGACGTATGTTTCTATGTCGGTTCTGTTTGCATCATACACACTGCGGATATTGGTTGTCCATGGGCCAACTGCTCGAATGTGAAGACTGAGAAAATCTTCGTGAGGTGCTGAGGTAAGGGTGAAGGGGTGATATTCACTCTTTCCAAGCTTTGTACATGCTATCCGGACCCACTGTCCAGATTTGTATTCAAAATTCAAAGGTCGTTTAAACTTAAGTGCGGTAACATCTACAAAACATAAATATGACGCATATTTGCCTACAACTCTTTACCTTTGTATTTATTTATCTGAACAATGTGTTGTTATTGTTTTTCTGTCAACGAATTACAATTCAATAGTGTGCTAGAACTTTAGGATCAGTATGCGATTGTAACGGTTTAAAATTCTCGGTGCAAATAATTATGTAGCTCCACTGGTATGAGATCTACATGTAATAAAATATTAGCTTTCAAATTACAGTTTGTTTATGTTTCGAATTACAAAAATCACTAATCGGGAATATATTCATAACGTAAATAAAAAAAACTTTGATTCATACATATGTATTGAATCTGCGTTTTGTGTGATACCTTAAAACATTAGAAATCAAATTCAAAGAGTGATTTGAAAACTGTTGATATATCAGGAATTTTGTAAACTTTTTCAAGAGGTCTGGACCTATTTTAATTTTTTTTCAAACGTTGTGTTGTTGCATACAAATTTGAATGATCTTTCAATAGGTAACTTTCAAGTTAGAACAGATTACCGTTATGATCCTGCATTTATTCACGCCTTTTCGAATTTGTTCTTCATATGTTCTTCCGGTTTTCATATTTACCTTCGCAATGCATGCAGTTTCCATGGAATATCGTTATGTTATAGCACATTAACGTGATTTTGTGTAAGTAATTCCAAGATACGTTTAAAACATACCATAGTGGGTTATTTTGTTGAACACCGAATGACTAAAATGTAGCATGCGGGGGGATGTGTGGACAGACCGAGAATGGAACCTAGAACCTTCAGAACACTAGCAGGACGATTTTACCAAATGCGCTATCGGGACTATCTCTATATTATCGAAACCAGAAATAACGTTGAGGAAAGAGGAGAAGGCTGAAGTTTCGAATTACAAAAATCACTAATCGGGAATACATTCATAACGAAAATAAGAAAACGCAACTAACTAAGAGATTCATACATAAGTATTGTTGTGCGATATAGTTATGTTTTAGCACATTAACGTTATATTGAGTATATAAATTTAAGAGATTCTTAAAACATACCACCGTGGGTTATATTGTTAAACGCCAAATGACTGAAATGTAGCATGCGGGGGAAATGTGCGGACCGACCGGGGATTGACCCCAGGACCTTCAGAACACTAGCAGGACGCTTTAACAAACAGCGCTTTCTTAGCTATCTCTATATTATCGAAACCGGAAATAAAGTTGAGGAACATTTTTCAGAATTCACGTGACTTGTGCGAGTAAATGCTGGATTATAATGGTAAACCGGGTCAACTTGAAACTTCCCTATTATCATGTACTACTTTTGAATATCTCACCTGATGGTAATATCTCGGCTGAAAATACATCAAGGGCAACTTTATTTCTGCTGAGACTAACGATTTTATCAAATACGTAGAGAACAGCGGGTCCGATGAAGTAGAACTGAAATATTGGCATTTGAACGAGTCTGCCAGTACCATGCATCACCGTAAATATATATAACAGGATGTACCAGCTGTGAGTAAACCAGAAAGCATTGAAGACATTCCTCCGAGCGTATGGTAAAGCAAATACGTACATAACAATAACTATAATTGTCAGAATGATACCCGATAATCCAGTAACGGTGGTATAAGCCCAGTAATGGAAGGACGCTAAAACGTCAGTCCTGTAATATGGATATATTTCTTCGATAAAAATAAAACATTAATTGACATTTCTTCAACGAAAGATATGGAAATTGCCTTTGAATTAGGTGGTAAATAATTACAGAGAAATATAAAATGTATACAGAATGAAAATCACAACAAATAGTCAGGGAAAAAAATAAGAATGGTCCAAAATACAATGATAATTATCCTGAATTTCTTTTTATTGAGATACGTTATTTTTCAGTAATGTACTCACTGTCTGTAATACTCTCTAAATATACAATTGAGGTCACTAGATGCCTGGGTACAAATGTGATACAGATTGATTCCGTGACCAATGCAATGCATTACTGTAACAAAAGAAAAGATACAGAATTAAAATGTGCATTGTAAATTGAAATATTTAAAAGTACACTGGAATTAGAACTATGGATTATTCAAATGTTAAATATAATATGCATAGGATAAACAATCCCCAAAATAGTGTAAAAGTGAAATCAAAATGTACGTTTTGGTTTGACATACCGCGACTCCAACTTTTTTATTGTTTAATACAAAAATCTTATTAGATATGTTGTACTGATAAATTTTCTTTTTCAGATATTGTTTGTCCTTACGTCAAAAGTATATATATACGTACGTGTAGCTACCAGAGCCATTCCTGCAATAAGTTTGTGAAAGTCGTGAGCAGAATCAAAAGGTATAAAGCGATGGAAAAATGTTTCTCTAAGAAAAGTAATGGTATTTCTACACATTGTCACTAACAGACTTGTATAAGTAAACATCATGACACTGGCGGCACCTCTTGTCACTGTGACGCCATAGCCCGCAATACGACGTAACCCCACATGCTCTCTCTCGAACGAATAGTCTGTAATAAAACGAAATGAAACGACAATTTTATACATGGATCACAAAGAGAAACAAAAAGAGAGACAGAACACAAAAAGAGACTCATAAAGCAATCAACAGTAAGAAAAGAACATCCTTCCTCAATTTCTCATCTCGTGGCCATTTTGACAAAACGGAACTATTTAGAATTCAGATATACTCTCATAATTTTTTCTCACTTGTGTTTTTTCATACGTTACTCACAGAAAGCCCTTTCTGCGAATATTCCGATCGTGACCAAGGTGTACAGGGTTACCCAGAAAATCTGCAGTCTGTAATTTTCTACATATCTGGTAAATTCATACACGTATTTCCCCAGTTTTGTTTGTGGGAATGTCTTTGTTTTGGTGTTTATTTTCAGTTTAGCTTCACTCCGATCTGTTGATTTAGGTTTTGATTCGGCTCTATGAAAAGAATAATTGGAACATTGTTAATACAAAGAATATGATGGACGAATAATTAAAAAATAACTACTATTATTTATCATATTTTGATAAATTATATTTATACACACATAATAAACTCCATATAACCTGGCGGGGTGGAGATCATGAACGCTGTCTTGACTTGGACGTGTTTCAATTGTAGGTAATAAAGCATAACGAAATTAAAATACACTTGCATGAGTTATCGGTCCTACTTGTCACCATACGTACGAGTGTCCAGTTGGGAATACAACGTGCACTCCTGTGAAGCGCGTCATAACCGAAAAGTGAGTAGAATCATTCGTAGGAAAATCCATAGGTTACTCTTCCCTACCATGTTATGAGAATAGGACATTACGTATACAGACCCAATTATACATTCAAACACATGCACAAATATTAAACTTAATATATAACGTATGGTTTAAGAAGTTACTGGATGGAATGTATAATCCTCTATAAAAATTTAGTTTAAAACACAGTATATCCTGACAGTATCTAAATTTGATATTATTTAAAAGGATGTAATACAGCTATCACAATGCCAATGCAAACACAAAATACATCGGCATTGCATGCAATGATTGTTACAACGTTCAACATTAGTGAAACCATGAACCAGACTTATTGAGCTCAGCAACATCTAAAGTAATACAGTTGAACTCGGATATACTGAAATTGTGGGGATTAATATTTCTTTCAAATAAACATGGGTTTCAAATAAACGGGGTTAAACTGGTAATAAAGAAATTTGGAGGGGAAATCAAAATCAATATTTAAAGGAATATTTCAATGTGAAAATATTCAATATAAGGGAGTTCGACTAGATGTCATATAAAAAAGCAACACTGAGAACACTAAAACTAAAAACGTGTATATGAAATGTGTTCAAAGTTCAAATTATAAAATATATATTTCTTTCAGCCAAATTTTGACATCTTATTTGCAGCAAATGCGTCCGTCTAATAGCCAATGTCATTCAAAATCATCTAGATCAGCTGAAGATAAAGCATAGCAAGTCGGGTCCTTTATTTTAACATGTTGTTGAACTGTTGATAAATGAATTATACGACGAACGTTTTAACATCGGCTCTCCTATCGCTAACTTTGTGGACTTCAGTAGTTATATATACATGCGATGTGAAAATTTAATTATGTAAATGATAAGAGACACTACGATCTCTTTATGGGCTCCATTTCATATACAGACACAAACTGCTCATTGAGAAGAGTGACATGCATGATACAACCACTTCCTCATTGTTCTTAATAACCAACCCCAGGTAAAACATTGATATTAAAGCGATCTAGCAAAAGAACTGCATGAAATGACACACAAACTAAAATAAAAAAGAACGAAAAAGGCAACAAGAAGTGTAAAAGTTAATGACAGTGCAACCTACAGATACTTTCCATGTTTTAATCTGAAACAAACAAAATCCCATACATTTTGATTGGTTAAACAATTGGCATTGGTACAAACGTTTATTTATCAACTTTGGTGATTAAATAAACTTGTATTACAGTGTTTTATTACCCATATGTTAAAACACGAGCATAAGTACATTTTGAACTAATATTTACATTCGGAAATGAAGAGAAATAAATTTTCTCAATATTAATTATAGTGTATTTATCATGCAAATCCTTGAAACTCTTTGAACTGCCCCCAAAAACGGCAATTATGTAATAACCACACACCACTTTACAATGTACAGAACGATAACTCCATTTTGTCTAAAACCACAATAATGATAATAATAATAATAATAATAATTATGATAATAGTAATAAAACTCATAAAAATCATAATATTAATGATATATGATAATAATACTATTTTAATGATGATGATGATGATGATGATGATGATGATGATGAGGATGATGATGAGGATGATAATGGAGATGGATATAAATGATGATGATGATGATGGATAAGATACTGCTGCTGCTGTTGCTGCTGACGACGACGATGATTACCTGTAACTTCGCTGGAAGTCTGATTTCCGTCTTTGCTTTTCTGTCATATCCTGATGACCATCTTTACCAAGTGCTAAACAAACAAAAAGTCATTTGTAAGATGTCAACTCTAGATGTGTAACTACTTAAAATCTTAATGGCTATCCAGTCCTGATACACACGTTCGTGATTTTAATTAGGCTTTGGAATGTACAGAAATGAAGAATAACAGGAAATCAAACATTCAAATTAACTCAAAAGTTTTTATCATTTATCACTTAACCTGAAGCGACGATCGACAGAATATAAAATACTTTTCGCTTGATGGAAAAACAGGTGCGATCCGAGGTCAGATGTACTGACATAACGAAATACATTGATAGCAACGATATAGCTATAATGATACCACAAACAGTAATTATAATAGAGGCGGATCCTACCTAGTTATAACTGTGAATAAAGACGCACTGACTCTCACTGTCATATATGTTTACCTTCTATTCCCAAGGTGGCACTCTGCAACGTTCCTTCATACTCATCCGACGCAAATATTTTTTGAAAGCTACTAAATTCAACATCATCCTTTGGTTGCAGCCCAGCAATTTGGTACATACTTTGTATAAGTTGTTCCAAATCCTTAGCAGCGACGGAAGAATCAGCAAGATCGAGCAGAGATCTATATGAAAAAATTATATTGACGGACATTCGTTAAAATGATTCCTAGGAACAACAATGGAATGTTGCATAATATTTTGTGGTGACGAGACTTCGGAACTGTTAACCGTTATCTGATAACAGGGTATCTACGAACAGTTCATCTAATAAGATAATGTTGTAACGCTGAAAAGTATCATGGAAATAACTCGGAATTTAGATGTTCATTCAATTGTGTTTGTAAAAACGTCAAAAAATTTTGTCAATTCATGAAACGAATATTATCATTTGATACATGTATGTGTTACCATACAGTTAAATAAAGTGTTCAATACACCCAAACAAATACCATTGCAAAATGTAACGCTGCGTTGTACTGCAGTTGGATACAAAAATTCCGCCGGAACTTCTTTTCTAACTGAAATACCATTCTTCAAAAATATTTGACGACGTTAGAATAGGAATAAATTTTAAATTCATCGCAAATTATTAGATAAATATGTGTCGTGTTATAGATATAAAACCTCACAATTGCTTCTGTCGGTATCACCAGACTGCACTTTATTGTTGTAGAGGAAAGATTCAACGAGAACTTGGCTGAAGTTGAATTCTTCCGCTACAACGATTTCATTCAGTATGATGATACAGTACAGATAGAAACATATGTGTAGTTTTGTGTATGCCATTAGATGTCGTTTTCACAAGGAATCCCTATCTAATACAGTCTTTATCAATGATTAAATACAGTAAGGAACCTCAAACACTTGACCGATGCTTGCTTGTATATTGTTGATATGTTAAACTTCCAAAGGGTTAGCACTTTGGTATTTTTACTTTTGACACTTGAAAGAAATCTGCAATATCTGCAGTTATGATTTCAGATAATGAATTAGAATATCAATTGCAAATTATACATACTTGATCATGTTTCGAAATTTTTCTTTTGTTAGCCTCCCTTCGTGTTTTAAATCATACATATTGAATATCAATCGTGCCTTGTCTTCGGCGTTTCCTGTAACGTTTATTTTTTAGATACTTAACTTATGGTTTTGAAATTGGATTTATATACATATTGTTATTGCAAATGATCTGTAACCATGGTATCGACTGGGCAACTCTTACATGTACTTAATCTGTATGTAATGAAATTTAATTTAGTATTTTGAATATCTACTGGTACATATACCATAGTAGTAAGAGAATTTGCATTTAGGAAAATTGCTCATCTTTAATGCTTAGTAAGAACGTATTAATAGATGTACAAACAATCACTTGTATAATATTTTGTATGTGCATGTATTATAATCCATCTGCTACGTGAAAATATCTTAGATTTACGGAATATTTTAAAGATATAATTGCAATATGATAAATTTCGAAAAAACATACCTGACGAAAGTACAACAAACATATCAAGAAATTCTTTAAAACCAATAAATCCATTTTTATCAGCATCAAACAAAAGAAACATGTTCCGAACGAAGATTGAGTTAGGTTTGAGTCCAAGAGCGTCCGCGAATTCGGTTCTAGTAAGTTCTATGTTTGCTATCCGTTTAATTTCTTCACCGCTTATATTTTCCAGATCCATCTGTCCTGGACTTTTTTTGAATGCCTGTAAAGTGACAGCGGATAAATTTTGTCATTCAGAGAGAGAGAGACAGAGAGAGAGAGAGAGAGAGAGAGAGAGAGAGAGAGAGAGAGAGAGAGAGAGAGAGAGAGAGAGAGAGAGAGAGTTAAATTTTATTACTCTAATTGCATTGACATGAGCAAAATTGTTTTCATTACTTGATTTACTGTTAAAAACACGTATCAATTATATATATATTGTCAAATATTGATGTTGTATGGTAAATGAAACAGATTAACTCATTTTCACAGATCTTGATCTTTTCATTGACTCCTTCTGGATACCAAGTCCCATTGTGTATGAGATTCACAATTGTTGATCATGTTTCTGACAAACTTGCGAGTTTCTATTTTATATTTCATCATTTTTACTTAAATATGGTATTCGAAACTACTAGTTTTATTTTACCTGAAGACAAATCACGCGAAAAAAGAGTTCCAAAAGTTTCTGCCTTTCTTCTTTCGTTTCAGCGTTTTCAAATATCATTTTCTCTGGAAACTCGTGAATTTCTCTGTTCAATCCGAGTTCTGTTAGGAAATTCTCTAGACTTTTCTGAAATTTCGTTCGCTCTTCTACGTCTAAAAGTCGCACAACCTCAAACATATCAAATAAAAATATGATTACTATGTGCTTTTAAAGGAATATATATATATATATATATATATATATATATATATATATATATATATATATATATATATATATATATATATATATATATATATATATATATCGAAATGGACAAAGTTAAAGTCAAATTTTCGGGATTAAAATATTGAAATAACAACACACACATACACACCCGCGCGCAAACACACGCCCACACACGCAATGAAATGCTACATATTATATGGTCAACAAAACTGAAACAAGCAAGAGAATAACTATACAACTATAACTAAACTACCAACGAAATTTAGAAATGAACAAATCTATTTAGTGAAAATAGGAAGGAACTACAAAATTTATTTATCTCGTGGGTGAAAACAGTTACGTTTGAATTCACATGTAATATCAATTTTAGATCTGACATCCAAGGATAATATAAAAATAATATGAAAGTTATATTGGCTTTAGTGATATATATATATATATATATATATATATATATATATATATATATATATATATATATATATATATATATATATATATTTATATATATATATATATATATATATATATATATATATATATATATATATATATATATCTTTGTGTGTGTGTATGTGTGTGTGTTTGTGTGTGTGTGTGAAAAGTTATCAGCATATTGTCTTGTGAAGATACATAATAAAGAATATTGAACTTACAAGGTCAATTTCTCCTTTCAGTTGAACTGATATGATATTCATATTGCCATCTGTTGATAATCGGAAATGTAATTGTACACCCTGATCTCCCGCTCTTCGCAAGTCTATCATGCGCAGAGGTTTTTTGCGCATGTCTGTTACATGTATCTTCTTCCGAGTATTGTCGAATTCAATTCTGACATTACGTTCTCCAGACACTGGACCAATCCATTCCGTAGCTATAGAAAGATATATGCGTTAACAAAATATTACAATCTTTGATGGATTTATCATTAATATGCATATGTCACTTTGGTAAAATGTTGTGAAGAAATAGTAGACCATGTCTAAGGTATTTGATCCAAAACAATGGCAGAATTTGAAAGGCATATGATGAATGCAATACCACCGCAATAACTGTCCCCTATATGGGGATTATTATTTGGTTCGTGTGAAATTTTATAAAATACCAATTACATAGAATAACATAAGTTCAAGTATGCACACATATGTTCAGTCGAAATTTCACCTAAATACAAACAAATACGATAATTGCACTCAAATTCACAAACAATTATATACAATTTAGAAACATACAGACCGTGTTAATGTGTTTATCATGTACCTTGAAAATGATACGGGTTTTCAGATGACCTGTGAGGTGTTTTCCTCCTCCTGGCCGTTTGCATTTTCTTCTGTCGGTGTTTTGCCATCAACATCATTACCCCTACCGTTCCTGTATAACATTATCAATATGATAAATCGGCATCAGGTTTTACAAATGATGGTCTTGAAACAATTTAGTAGTATTAAATCTTGATTAAACGTATCGATGAAGCAATCAGTTACTATAAAAGTAGTTAATTGAACATTTTGATGGTTTCACTAAATTATTAATGCAAGTTAGAGGTTTATATCACTGAATTGTCACTTTGTTATTGATGTATCATTTGAAATAGCTAACCGGAATATGTTACCTACCTGGTACAAATAACGCAAGTGCTAAGAATGAGAGTATAAATGAGATTTCGCTTCCAGAGAAATAGTCGTAATGTTCTACCCGTGTACAGTTCTCAATAACTACAGTTTGATTGTCTATAGGTGGAACGTAACTGTCTGCTTTTAACTGAGCAGGCTGGCGACATGGCAGATTGTCTTTATCTGAGAATTAAAAATTAAATATCTATCACATACAGTATTATAAATATAATACCAAAGTTACAGATTCGCAAAGAAAATGTCCAAAACAAATTATCATGGCGAAAAAAATGGTATCATACAAGGCCAACCAATAAACCTGTTCCAAAATCCATTTAGGGGTAACTACTGTAATAGTTAAAATCTTACTGTTTAGATATTCATTGGCTTTAGCACTTTACTATAAAATAATAAATATGAATACTAGTACACTGTATCTAATACTTTTCTTAAGTCAAATTATTTTCTCACTTCTAATCCTGAAATCTTACTGAATCAGCAGGTCAACTTCTTGTTTAGGGTACCAGGATAAATTAACAGATGTTCCTTTCCTAAAAATCTGAAATAGGTTTTTTTCCTTTTCTCGAAGTTATTATAATAGCGGATGGTTAATTTTGTGAGAAAAAGAATACTTCGACATCGACTTTCTATGACGTCATTGAAAGTTCCAGCAATTACATACATTTTATTTATATAATATGTACCATGTGCTCTCAGTGAGCAAGTGTTGATGATTGTCAAGCCAAGCTGATGTAATCGACCTCATTGCAAATCTTATTATGTTGTTTTTAAAACTTTGCAGTAGTAGAGTCAATTCAAAAGTTGTTCGAAGAACAGATTGCTTGAATAATACAGTTGAACATGATCTATGACCTGGACAATGATTTGTAGTTGGCGTTTTGATTTTGGATTTTGGATGTTGTTTTAACGACACTTTCAACAATTTTTCAGTTAAATGGTGGTGGCTAGTTTTAATGGTGGAGGAGAAAACCCGTATACAATGTACCCGGGACGACTCTACCGGCTTTTTGCAAGTAAACTGGCAAACTTTCTCACAAAAAGTCAGTTTAGGCTCCAGCGGGACTCGAACCTACACTGACAGGAAGTGTGAGACTTCATGGTGTGAAGTACGATGCTCTAACCACTCTGACACGGAGGTCCCTATTTGTACTTGGAACACATTGGTAATAAATTGCCATGCACTGATGATTTATTTGACTGTACCTACATCTTAACATTTTACAATGAAATCATTATTTAAAACTGCACTATGCACTATACCAAGTGCTTGACTCAGTTCAGCTATTTGCTAACCAACATGGTTGAGTTCAAGTATCTGCAAACCTAGTAGGGCTCAAATGCAGGTTAGTTAGTCGGGTTAAAGTACCTGCCTACCAAGTCAATAACTCGGAAGGTTCGTGTGTGATGCCTGCTACGTAAGTCTCATTCGGTTCATGTTTCTGCCTAACCAATCCGGTAACTAGGTAGGTTCGTGTGTGATGCCTGCTAAGTAAGTCTCACTCGGTTCATGTTTCTGCCTAACCAAGCCGGTAACTTGGAAGGTTCGTGTGTGATGCCTGCTAAGTAACTCATTCGGTTCATGTTTCTGCCTACCATGCGAATGACTGATCCGGTTTATCTGACTTTTTTACATTTGAGTATGTTGAATATCTCAAAATAAATTGAGTTTTAAACAAACAAATATATTTTTAAAATAGCTGAATAAACTATATATCCCTCACCTTCAACCGAATTAATGAAAACATCATCCTGGATTTCCTCCTCTGTAATTTCAGTGGCATCAAGAATGACTTGTTTGAGAGTAATATTAGATATTTCATCGACTGTAAAAGGTCTGTAAATGTATTTAAACTAATAAAAACTCACGAAAAGTAATAAAACATATTTATCGTCGATATTATCATAAAGAAATTGCTAATATCGCTTTCTCTGTAGTCAATATCATTGTAAAATTTCATAATTATTTTAAAAATATGGCAGTTATTCTTCACTGCCTTCAACGGCCTTCTTTCGTTTTCGCTTTCCTCCTTCCTACACTAATTTTCAAGTTGTTTACTGTCATTCATTCTCTTCAATCATATTTCGTTTTAAACAAATACCAGTAGTCTATAATTTAAAGTGACATGGTCCCAAGTTTTCAAAAATATCAGATATAAAATTCGACATTTTGCTATGAATATTATATCATTTCATAAATCATTCAATAGAAAATAATTTTTTTTCAATACAATACAAATTACCTAAACCCATTCAGCTCTTTGTTTTCAAACCAAAATCTGTCTCCGTGACGTATCCTTAGGAATTGGTCCAGTAATATCTTCTGGAAAAGTTGTCCTGGTCCATCTGCCGTTGTTTCCAATAATCCTCCCACAAAAAGGTCAAGGTCATTAGGTGCAGTGATATTTAAGGAGTGATTCCCGTACAAGTTTTTCAAATTTTCAATAACCTGAAATTTTGAAATTCCTTATATTTGAAAAGCATTTATGTACATGTATTGTATAAATATCCAAACTGGCCAGCTTTGCTGTAAATCTATTTCGTGTTTGTGAACTTCTAATACTGGACTCCTTCTTCAAATTTCCAATACAAAATGTTTCAGATAAAAATATAAAAATAGAATATTGTGAATGTCAAATAGAAATCGTGGCTAGCATATTGCCAGTACCCAAAATGCCCACTACTAAGGAAAGACTTGTATATAAACAAATATTAAATGTGTCAACTTGTTATTAGAATACGGCAAGTTGGATATTATTACGGCCTGAACATGCATAACAATTGCTAATTCCAAACGAATTAGGTACAGGTGTCTGGAATTTATTTCTTAGGGATATACGGATGATGAATGATAATGTGTACTTGTAACCAGAACAGGTTTTCCTCTTATCTTTGAATGACATAAATACATTCGAACCTATTCACTTGTATGTGATTTTACCTATGTTCCACACCTAACGATGTCACTAGACAACGGCTGTTCAGTCGTCTGTACCGGTTGTGACGAGGATTTATTCCTCACTAATTCCATCTGAATTTGACAGCGGACTCACGGCGGTTATGACCGATCAACTTGGGATACTTATTCCACTGACACCTGGTCCTACTTCTCGGTTTCCGGAGATCAGTGTTTGTCCAATATTCACCAGATTTCTATTTCGAATCTTGTACATCCTGAAGATTTGTTCTTTAGTATCTTTGATTTATATATCAATATTTAACTACGTAGTATCGGACAGATCTCCAAATAATCGGTGAGAACTCCTATATGTAATTTTATTAAATTATTAGATTCCCATACCTTTGACATTTTTGTACTATTGTTGATATCATTCCACTCTGTAAGTCTTTGCAGACCGTATGCTTCACGGATAGTGTTGTAGTCTGCAATACCATGTTCACGGGCACGTTGTATATTTATCGCAGCAATATCCCGACGGGAGAATTCCAGTGGTCCAAATAAATGTTCTTAAGAAGAAACATTCGAATATCATTATACTGTGTTTTACACGTGATACACATGAAAGGTGTATTAAAAAGAATCCAAAGACGAAACAATTTTTATCGTTACATGACACAAACTTTTGATATAAAAGTTTGATATGGCTCGATTTGCTTTGATGTTGTATAGCAAGGTTAAGAATAGAAATAAAACCTTGAACAGCATGACAAAAGATTTTACTTGGATTTGTAATAAAAAAACAAAAACGTTCCGCAAATTTTACGTTCGGTATAATAGTCTTGGTTGCAATTACTCTGTTTCACTAAGTGAAATATTGAGTTGCCTGTTCGATAGCGGTTGTTGATACGTCTGTACTAGTTGTGACGAGGATTCGTTCTTCACGTTTTTCATTTGGATTTGCCTGTGGACTTACGACGGGTGTGACAGGGTCAACAGAGGATGCTTACTCCTCCATTGCACCTGATTCCACCTCTTGGTTTCCAGAGATCCGTGTTTGTCCAATTTTACCAGATTTGTATCTATATTCCAAACACCCTAAAGATTTATACTTTGGTAACTGATATTTTTATATATAATACAGTCAACATGCATTAATACAACATAAGGGTTATAAATGCATCTGTTTGATAGATTAATATAAGCTAGATCAATATAAAAATGTCGAACAAACCTCTGATATCTGGAACCACAATGTTATCTTCTCTTTCCGACAAAGTTGAAGTCATTCCTCTTAATATATCTTCTACCATGGGTTCTACCGTATCCTGCAAAGCATCGATGATCAACTAAATATGGTAAAATCACTGTATTGCAATGAACGAGATTTTTTAAGGTACAAAATTATCACACAAATACAAAATCTTTGAAGAAATCTTGATTGTCGACATTAATAAGGATAAGTATAGATTAATTTCTTCAATATGATGAACAGAGAAGAAATAGAATAAAATCTCGTAAGTCATTCTGTATCAATATTCATCTTATCGAGCAATATAAAACAGTGGGAATCATTTCCTGACATCATCGTATGTTTTTGTAATCAAGATAGAATGAATAATGAAGTCTATACAGTAAATGTCATCCAGCCGACTGACTATCTAGTGTTTAACAAAAAATATTAACGTTTTAACAGTTGCAAAATATGTTGTAGTAAAATCCATATAACCTGGCGGGATGGAGTCTCGTGAACACGTTCTTGACCTGGATGAGACTAAATTTTATGTAATAAAACATAACAACAAAATACCACAGGCAAGAGTAATCGTTCTTACTAGTTATCACAGGCAAGAGTAATCGTTCTTACTGGTCACCACACATATATTCAGTGAGGAATAAAACGTTTTTCTCGTGCAGCTTGTCGTGACGAAAAAGAGAGTAGAATCATCCGTATGAAAATTAAAAGGTTACCCCTCCATGCCAAGTTGTATGCATCGAAGTATAGCAACATACAAACGATTTACATATTTTGTTTATCTAATATACTTTGCCAGGAAAAGTATTTTTTTTTTCATGCAATAACAAGATTTTAAGATATACTTGAATATTCCATACTGAATATGTCATCTAACCAACTAGTTTCCAATGCTAAAAATCCCACATATTAACAATAGAGGGATGTGTGGGCACCATACTAACAATGCACAAATCTGATATACCGGTATTATGCCAGGAAAAGGGTTTTCACGCAGATAGCAACTTTATAAGATTTATTTTCCCCACCTTGATAACGAGAACGTTTTGATTGATATAAGACATTTATCTTTCATAAGCTTCCATTTCTGACTATCTAACAAACTATAAAAATGTATTGCGTATTCTATTTGAAAATCGTTCAGTTGTTGTAAGCGTGATATAACCTTGCAATGCAGAGAAAAGTTGTTTTTAAATCTGATAATATAAAGTTACCTGACTGTTCCAGAATGCATTACATAAGCGTATGGCATGTACTGTTTTCGGTTGATTTGGTACTTGGATTTGTAACTTTTTCCAAGGACATTTATTTGTTTTTGTAGGTTGTCCCCTTAAATAAAGAAAAAAGACTTTTCAAAGAAAATACACGATAAATTGAATAGTTGGATTTTTAACGACATGCAAGCTGTCAAAATGGATCTATTTTGTTTGTACATGTATTTAAAAAAAGTTGAATTATTCGACGGTTCATACAAATAAAATGTTTTTAAAAATTCTGGGTTGAAAAAAATGTTATAATGTTGCATTTATGAAAGAAATCAAATGTGAATAGTGGGCTAGTGAATATTTGTATTTTTACGCGGATGGCAGGAATATCGGGATATTTCATTCATTCTAGGTAATAATTGCATGGCAATATATCTATTAAGCCTTTTTAATAAAACATTTGTCTAATCGCGGGGTATAGTTTTTATCAAAAATACAGCCTATATACGTTTTTTCACTTTTATAATATTCATATCATCTTAGCCTATTAAGTTATATATTTTGTGTGCATAATTCTACAGTTTAGTACAGACCTTAACCACAATCCAGGGGTTACAAGTGTGTGCCCAAATCTCATAGCAGCCGTCTGGAATTCTTGAGCAATACCCGGATTTACCTCGGAATCATATCCATTATATCTACAATGTTCGTTACAATCTGAAACAAATATATAAATATTTTGTAATACGACAAAAGATATAAAAATGTTCTCATCAGGCAATATATTATATATCAAGAGCTATAATTTGCAGAACGATCCAAAAGAAACGCCATTTATTCAAGTTTTAGATTCATCTGAATCACCAGAAGGCAATATATTTCATTCATATCATCACTTTCTGCTTCAAGTCCATTTTAATATTCAGAGTCAACAAAATAACGGTATACAGTTTACGAGTGTGACCGGTCGACCTGAAATGCTCCTCCATGGCACCTGATTCCATCTCTGGATGTTCTGATATTTCCATGTCTGTCCCACATACACCATATGTATACAATACTACCTCCTGAAAGTCCTTATAGATAATTCTTTTATACATTCATTAACAACAATATTTAAACAAACAAATTATACTAATCTCATTTCAATTATTTCTTTAATCAAATTGTCGTTTATCGTACGAAACAGAAGACATTCGTAAAAAACTTACTTTTGTTGTCATGGTAATACGGCGGTACAACGAAATTGCTATGACCGTCACTGTTGATATTCAACCACCTTGGTAACCAATCATACATAATAATTTTCTGTCAATCAGATAAAATTTTGTATTTCAGACTGATTATCTTTTGCATGTAGTTAAATTTGGGGTTATTTGACCGTTTACAAAAACTTATACTTCTGACAAAGGAATCGTAGACACTCTGTCAGTTGTTATATTTTATAATACAGTCACAAGGTAACCGTATTCCAACACCAGCATATCTTAAACTAGGATTTTGATAACTTGACTGAAACGACCAAAGTATAGACTCGAGCAGTGCTAAAGAATTATCAATGACCTATTTACTGTGTTGAGAATATTAAATATTATTTGTATAACTATAATGAGGAAGTACCAACGGATATCCAAAAGTAGTGACACGATATATTTGATGTTTCATATTTCAAACAATTAATTCCAGACACTGAAAGGCGTCATATCTTTTTCAATTAGGAAAATGCTATTTCTAGCGCTTGTGGTGGTCCATTGGTAGAGCATACCCAATCGACGGGGATGCTTACTAATCCATGGCACCTGATCCCACCTCTAGATTATCAGGGGTCCATGTCTGTGCTATGTTCTGCATATTTGTACATTGTGTCCTGAACATTCTAACGATTAATACTTTGGTGTCAGTAATTTTTATATTGAATATACGCGGAATGATTTGTAACCAGTATGCTAAATATAAGACAAAACTCCTATAATACAGATATATTTATATCATCTTAGAAACACAATAATTCAAGAATGTCTGGTAGAAAATCCGTATTTAGTGTGAAATATTTTAGAAACATTCAAAACTTTTGATATACAGCTGTGACAGATAGCAACTTTATTTCACATTAAAATCAAGCGGTCATAGATAGCACTACACCCTTAATTCACATCTAATGTTAAATCTTTGATAGATAGCACAGCAACCTTAATTCATATTTAATGTTAAATCTTTGATAGATAGCACATCAACCTTAATTCACGTTTAATGTTAAATATTTGATAGAGAGCACAGTAACCTTAATTCATATTTAATGTTAAATCTTTGATAGATAGCACAGCAACCTTAATTCATATTCAATGTTAAATATTTGATAGATAGCACAGTAACCTTAGTTCACATTTAATGTTAAATTTATGATAGATAGCACAGCAACCTTAATTCACATTTAATGTTAAATATTTGATAGAGAGCACAGTAACTTTAATTCACATTTAATGTTTAATCTTTAATATACAGAACAGCAACTTTAGTTCACATTTGATGTTAAATTTATGATAGATAGCACAGCAACCTTTATTCACATTCAATGTTAAATATTTGATAGATAGCATAGCAACTTTAATTCACGTTTAATGTTAAATCTTTTATAGATAGCACAGCAACCTAAATTCACATAGAATGTTAAATATTTTATAGACAGCACAGCGACCTAAATTCACATAGAATGTTAAATCTTTGATAGATAGCACAGCAAAAGTTAATTCACATTTAATGTTAAAGTTTTTATAGATAGCACAGCAACCTTAATTCACATTTAAACTTCGAGCATTGATAAGTAGCACAACCACCTTTATTCATATTTATAGAACGGCAGCCTGAATTTAAATCAATTGTTAAAGTTTCCATTGCAAAGCAATCTTAATTTTATACCTCACCTGGTGAACTGCTATAACTTTATCTTTAGCAGCATTAAATATTTGTTCGTCTTTCCAATTAGGATGCATCTTGGCATACTCGTTAGCGACAAAGTTGTGGTATCGAAACCATAACACTTGCAGTGATAATATGAATGGATTCTCGAAGCCACGAGGATTTCCAATACCTATCCATATCAAAGAATAGACCCCTTAGCAGTAACTACGGTGACATTACTAGTCTTCCGGCTAGCAAAATGATAGAGATACCCACAAAAACATAGGCGTCGTTATAGTAACTGATTGTTTCTTGACATCATTTTCCGGGAACAGCCGGAAGACTGGAAAAGTCACTGGACAGCAGTTACTGCTAAAGGGTCTATAGAATAAAGTAAGCAATTTGTTACAGGAGTAGATTTTTACTGGTAAAATATTGACAGCATTATGCCACTTGGCAGCATGAAAAAATCAACATCGAGTTCATAAAATTGAACATTGTTTAAGGTGTTTCATTACCGTTAAAGATGTCTCAATTTAAGAAGGTAAAGTTGAAGTTTAACAATATATAAAACGTAAAAATATTTTTCGTGTGTTTTCATTGTTAAAGTATATACTTCAACAATGCATAACCTTATACTTGTATAATATGCATTCAGAATTAAAACATTTGACACAGAAAATAAAACAACAATCGTGTGTATATTTACGGAAAAATCGGCTGACAGGCTTCAGATAATGATCCCGAGGAGGGGGTGGGTTTGCATATGGTAGTCGAATATTGTTTTGCACTGGAAATTGTTGTGTTATATTTTTGGTTGTGTCGTCTGGTTTCAATCTCCCTTTTTTGAATTCCCTAATTGCATCGGTCCACGTCTTTCCGGGTCCATACATTACAGTTCCATCGATAAATGGAGTAATTTCACTTATCTTTTAAAAGAAAACACATATTCTTCTCATTAATGTGAATATTGCTCTCTTTCAATTTCTATATCTCTCATGAAGGTATATCTTTAATACGTGTAGAGTACGTTTATCATTTTATTAATCGACAAAAATCATGTTATACTGTACAAATATGCAGGTATGAAGTTACACAAAAACATGTACATAAGGTACAAAAAAAAATTAAACAAACAAATATATACAGAAATATCTCCAAGCTATTGATGATAAGGTGACATTTATTACTTGTTGTCTTGGATTGCTTGGAGATTGTCCTGTTCGACGATCGTATCTGGAGCGTTGAAAAGGCATTTCGAGATTGTCTATTCCATCAGGATTCAATAAATGATTCCTTGGAACGGGAATATTGAAGAATTCACGAGGACATCCGGGTCGCTGTACATCAAGAATTTCCTCAACTATTTGTTGGCCTATGGAAAAGTAAAACAACCAAAAAAATCATATTTCAACCATTAACGCATGCTTCCTTAATACGACATTATATATGCAGATAAGGATATAAATTTAGCCCAGGGTGACGGATTTCGGCCATTTTCACAAATATTTCGACTTTTGATAAAGAGTTTAATGTGGCCACATGGACATTACAAAATAAAAATTGGAGATGGAACTTAAAATTTATTGTAGATATCGCTGTACAAATCTGGTTTTGTAATTTTCATGTGGCCATGTCGAACAAAAACAAAATGCTCATTTGATCGCGTCTTTTGTCCGTCTCCGTATTCGGCTTTAAATTTTGCTAGAACTCAAACTCGCGAAAATAAAATTATCGCGTAATGCTTATACGTGTCTTAATAGTATGAGGATATGGCAATTTAAAATCGCGAAAATATCAGCTTGCGAATAAATTGAGAACTTGTGTATCGCTTAAATAAACTCCCACGAAAAGTTCCCGATTTACACAACAATGAAGTGGGGAATAAAACCATTTTGATAACCATATAGTAATCTGTATATTGTGTTCATATCAGTGATGTGATTACATAATGGTTGTACGAGGAGGAAAATGACTCAATTGCAGGGGTTTAATGAGGAAAATTATTAATTGATATTGTAGCAAAATTCTGACAATTGGAGTTTTTTTTTAATTTTTGTATATGTTTAATTATATATGTGTTTTATGAGGGTGTCCATTTTAGCAGAGGAGAAAAAAGTGATCCCGGAAGAAAAAGATCTGACATTTCGTGATTAAGCAGGTGGACGTATCTTAAACACTACACATATCAAAGGTAATATTGTGCTGATTTAGTGATCCTGGAGGCAAAGAGGAATGATTAAACCATTCATTGTAACCACTGAAGGTAGGTGCCCAGTGATTTCTGAATTCGTATTTAAACAAACATATTGTGTACTCGTAGGAAAAAAGTCAAATAATACATGATAGATAAAATATACAGCTAAATGTAAATATTTGTTAAATGTACAAATGTAGGTGAAATAGATAAATAATGAATCATTGATTATGATATTATATTCAAAGGGACGCAGTATGTTGAATACTCACCGAAATATACCAACATCGCAGTTCGATTTCTTGCCGAACCTAACCCAGCTTCTCCACTATGAACTACATTACTTAAGTCAAATGGATTTGGTCGATTCTGTCCCGCTGGTTCGTAAACGCCATCCATATACTTGGGCGCAGATCTGCGAATTAGCTGACTATCTACACAGCCAAATATAGAACAAGAACATGTTTAAAGAAAAGCGGATATAAATAGATGGATGGAGTCATACTATCCAGATTTTTTCAAAAATACAATGTTCAACCCATGGTAAAATAGTAAGACTACGTCGCACAGTAATGAGTCTCCAGTTACTTTTTCCAGTTAATTTGCATTAAGACATTTTGAAACAAAAATGAAAACTTCTACAAAAATATACAAATAAAGCACTCATCTTTTGTCTTAATAATACTGTAAATCCGGAAACATCTGCGGGACTTTATTTTTGCGGTACACAAGTTCTAAATTTATTCGCGAGAGGATTTTTTCGCGATTTCGAATACCAATTTCGTCTTTCTATTATCATACTTCATTACGCGATAATTTCATTTTCACGAACAGATCTCGCGCGAAATTACGCGTAAAAAAGTCCCCGCGAATAAAACCGGATTTACAGTAGATATATCCTGTGATTCTTATATTGGCTAGGGTTATTACCTTACCAATTGTGTGAGTTGAAATTCATTATTTGATATATATATATATATATATATATATATATATATATATATATATATATATATATATATATATATATATATATATATATATATATATATATATAAATCCGTTTTAAAATGCTTCCAAGCCAATACAGTTCTGGATAGATAAATGTCCAGATAAAATAGATACTCGATTTAGTATCGAGTTCATTAAAGAAGTTGTTTTAGACATGAAAGCGCTAGAGGAAACAAAAACATTTTATTGAACAATTTAGATCTACTTCGCTGTGGATAATTATATGAACTTTATATATATATATATATATATATATATATATATATATATATATATATATATATATATATATTTATATATATATATATATATATATATATATATATATATATATATATATATCTGTGTGTGTGTGTGTGTGTGTGTGTGTGCGTGTGTATGTGTGTGTGTGTAACATATAATATATATATGACAATCATAAAAACAGAAATTAAAAATTTTTCGAAGGAAGTACCTAGTTGCTTAGCAAACTTTAAAGTGTTGCAAAACATTTCAAATACATTCAAAAATATGGCAAAACCCATTTATAAAAATTGGAGGATCTGTAATATTTTATAAATCTTGGTGTGACAGAGGAATTATTGATATAGGAGATCTTTAGAATACAGATGGAAAATTTGTATCTTTTCAACTATAACCTTTAATGTCCATTCACAACATTCTTTGGTGTCAAACATGCAATACAAGCCAAGTGGCCGTCAATTGTACACCACCCCTATCCTTGTAAAACTCAGAAAGACCGAACCATATAAAAATTTTGTGTAAAGACAAAAAGGCACCAAAACTATTTATAATTTCTTTATTCAAAATCAAGTTACATGAATATTGAACATAAAATTATCAATCAAAATGGGAGAGCATTTTACAGCAAAATATGCAGTGGAAAAGTAAAAATTCAAATACTTTCTAAGTAACTATTATTATAAAAGATTCCAAATTAATATGGTTTTAATACAGAATTGGCCTATCGCCAAATGTCTGACACGTAGCTGTCCATGTGTGTTTTTGACGTCATTCGATTGTGACGTCATAATCACACATATATTTTACTAACCATTTGATTGTGACGTCATAATGGAAAAGTTTGTCAAAAGGTGCCGTGTCGGGCATTTGGCGATCGGTCAATTGTACGACGCATTATTACAACTAATAAACTTTTATTCCATATGAAAATAAGAAATGATGCACTCTGTTCTGTAACACGCAACAAGAAACCATAACACATCCGTTTTTTAATGTCACAATATCAGAAACCTGTGGAGAAGTTTAGAATTCTGGGTAAATGAGAATAACACTAATAATTTCTGTTTTAATCTTTTAAATGAACTATTTCTGTTTGATGAATACAAACACAAACCATTAATATTTGTATAGTTTTGATTAAAATGTATAAATATAAATGCAGAATCTCAAATATGGCAGTTACTTTTGATGAATGTAAAAATATCTTCACGACTATTATGTCACTGACAAAAAAACTAAGGTACTATATCAAGGGTGAACATGACAAATTTAATGAAACATGGCAAGTTTGCATAACATACTATCTGTTTAAATATGAAAACTATAAGGTTACTTAGTCAGCTTTATTTCTGTAAAAACTTCAGACTATCTAATGCCATAACTGAAAAAATGTCTGTGAACTTAATATTTGTTAGAATACCAAAATCTTATTGACATGAGGTAGTCCAGGATTTTGTCTATGTAATTGGTAGGGGTGTGTATGTATGTGTATGTATATATGTGTGTGCATGTGTATGTATAAGAGTATATGTATAGTTATGCATGTGTATAAATATATGTACATGAATTATAATTGTTTTACAGTTAAGTAATGTTATCTGAATATAGTATTTATACAAAGTCATGTATGTCTGGGTATGTAGGTGCATGTGTGTGTGTGTATGTGTATGTCTGGGTATGTAGGTGTATGTGTGTATGTGTATGCCTGGGTATGTAGATGTATGTGTGTTTGTATGTCTGGGTATGTAGTTGTATGTGTGTATGTGTATATCTGGGTATGTAGTTGTATATGTGTGTATGTCTGGGTATGTAGGTGTATGTGTGTGTATGTGTATGTCTGGGTATGTAGGTGGATGTGTATGTGTATGTCTTGGTATGAGGTACATGTGTATATGTGTATGTCTGGGTATGTAGGTGCATGTGTGTATATGTATGTCAGGGTATGTAGGTGCGTGTGTGTGCATGTGTATGTCTGGGTATGTAGGTGTATGTGTGTGTTTTCATGTATATATCATAACCATAGCACAGAGATAAGAAATTTACCTCAAAATAGTACTTATTAATATATTCCACTGAATGTATCACATGTGTGTGTGTACAATGTATAAGTAAAATCTAAAATAAAACACACAAATGTAATAAATAAATCAATTTTATGCAGGCATATGGAGCCGTGATGATATTAAATTCAAAAATACAAATTGATGTAATCTATTTTCTGAATATTAAACAGGTAAAAATAATGTCTGTTTAACTATTAACTTAAATTGAAGCCACAAAGTTCATTTTATGTACTAGTAAATATGTATGTATGAAAATGTATATGTATGTGTATTTATATAGGATCACTGAGGGATATTCAGTGAGCAAAAATTGTTTACGTGTGTTTATTTATGTGTCAGTCTGGATTAGTGAAATTTATTTATAGCAATTATGTGGCTATTTAATGTTGACGCAATGTATATGTGTCTAAATGTTTGTCATTAAACCTTGTAGGGAGCCTGGACGTGTGAGGGTGTGTCACAGGCATGTCAATAAGCATTAAAAAATAATAAAAACATATAATATAATAATGTTATCATAAGAGTAACCACTGTAAAAAGATAGAAAATTCAGAATTTTAAATGGTGTTATCAGTGCCAAATATGTCTTTAGTATAATATTATCAGCTGGTACCGAAATACCATTTACTAGGTTTATGTATACCATCGGGGACTCAAACGGTCCACCAGCAGTGGCAACAACCTAGTGGTTATAAATATCATAAACATAGTACCAAAGTTATAATGCTCAAGACGATCGTTTCTGTCAATTAGACTTTATCAGTTGAGCTACAATTTTAACTAGTTTTTCTAAAGAGAAAGTAGTATCAGACAAGGCCAAAAAATATATCTAAACGTATAGCCAAAATCCATCTAAGAGTAACCACTGTAAAAAGATGGCAACTTAGCTTTAGAAAAATTCAGAATTTTAAATGGTGTTATCAGTGCCAAATATTTAAAGTGAGAAAGTCTGCAGAATATTATCCAATATTAAGAACCCGGTTTGTCATTTTATATGAACGGTGTGTTTGTATTGTTTCTGAATATTTACCTGTGATTTTGGAAAATGGAATTACCTGACTAGAAATGGTTGGTAAAAAGTAAAAGTTGGTCAGGGGGGCAGCAAAAAATACTACTGGTACAAAGAATAAATATCTATATTTAGAACTGATATCTGAGAAAACCGATCTCCAATATTCAGAAAATAAACTAATCTTTACTATCACCTGTATTTGACTAAAAACAGAAATAACCTTGACTTAAGCGAATATAGCAGTGCGCTTAACTTTTAGTGACAATAGCAGTGCTCTTAACCTTGAGTGAATATAGCAGTGCGCTTAACTTAAACTGAATATAGCAGTGCGCTTGACTTAAACTGAATATAGCAGTGCGCTTGACTTAAACTGGATATAGCAGTGCGCTTGACTTAAACTGAATATAGCAGTGCGCTTGACTTAAACTGAATATAGCAGTGCGCTTAACTTAAACTGGATATAGCAGTGCGCTTGACTTAAACTGGATATAGCAGTGCGCTCAACTTAAACTGGATATAGCAGTGTGCTTAACTTAAACTGGATATAGCAGTGTGCTTAACTTAAACTGGATATAGCAGTGCGCTTAACTTAAACTGGATATAGCAGTGCGCTTAACTTAAACTGGATATAGCAGTGTGCTTAACTTAAACTGGATATAGCAGTGCGCTTGACTTAAACTGAATATAGCAGTGCGCTTAACTTAAACTGAATATTGCAGTGCGCTTAACTTAAACTGGATATAGCAGTGTGCTTGACTTAAACTGAATATAGCAGTGCGCTTAACTTCATAAATCTATGTGTATCTTTTTCTTTATATCACTAGCCATATTAGTATACTAAAAAACCTCTTTCCCCGTGTTCGTACCCCATTATATACATCCTATGATTTCACCCCTGGTGTTTTGACTTATATCGTTAATTTTCCATTTATTTATTTCTGAATGTTTAAAACAAATTTTCAATGTTTTTAATCTTAGTTTATTAAGTCTTTCATTTAAGAAAAAAAACAAAGCGAAAATTTCCAGATATATACGGTACTCAGTTGTTTTACTTGCATGGACGCGATATGAATGTTATATTTTTAATCTAGTGCGATGCTTGGCCATGTGGTTAGAACCTCGCGGATGAAGTCTCTCTCCTCCTGTCAGTGAATGTTCGAATCCCACTGCAAGCTGATTTCGTAAGAACGTTTGCTAGTTTACTTAAAGACGCCTATGGTCTCTTTCCGAAAACATTATAGATGTAACATAATTCTCTTTTCCACGCTAAACAATGTTCGCCACCATATATTTGTAAAATTGTGTGGCATAAAGACAAAAATTAAGCAAAGATTTTGTTAATGTAAATAAATAGAATTCATTTCTCGACAATATCATTTTTATTTACTTCAATCCACAGTATTAACGTTTGTGAAAAATCATTTTTACAACATGATTCATTTTATGTGAATAAATGTTAATGATTAATTGCAACTGAAACAGGAAGAGAAAATTTAAACATGATAGTGATGTTAAAATCTAACACGCACAATGTAAACATTGAGGCAGATTATTAACCAAATTTGAAAATATATTTACTTTATTAATACAGTGCAGAACTGATAACACAGAGGATTCCTTTATCAGGCAAACAAGATTAACCAGTCAGCATACTAAATATACATGTTTAATACAAATATGTGTGTAGTTATGTACACAATGATACAAGATAACATTATAACACTTCCCCTTACAAAAGTGCATAATAACTGCATGTACATACAACAGCAACAAGCACATCAATGAGGAAAACATTCCAAAATTCAAATGGAGATTTTTAAAATAGTCTGATTCCCATGATGCAATACGTATCATGGCCATCCTGAAGATTTATACTCTGATGTCGTTTTGAGATTTTTATGTCTATAACAGATAAATAGATGGATTAATGGGCAAACAGACAGACAGTTAGATAGATTTAGGGGCAGACATACAGACATACACAGACAAACAGAGAGACAGAAATTCAAACAGACACACAGACAGACAGAAACACAGATAGCTAGTTAGGTAGAGGTATTACTTACCAATACTCCCCCAATCTGGATGAACAAGATTATTGAAAAATCCATCTTGAGGTGCAGATTCGTATTCTTGACCGATACATGTCTCTGAAATTATCAGTTTTGTACTTTAAACAACAAAACGAAATTAAAAATCGAAGAACGTTAATCATCTGCATATAATGTCAATGGCATTTTCAAATCTAGACTTAGTCGACAATTAAGTCTGCTAGTCGCCCGTTTGAGTCCTCGAGGGTATTGAGAATCCCAGTACCTAATATTTTGGTACCAGGCGATTATACTAAAATAATACTTTGAAATGAAAATTCTGTTTGAATACGAAACTTCACAAAAGCTAAGTTAGTCCTCCTTTTGCAGTGGTTACTCTCATCTGTTATTACTTTGTTATTACTTTATTACTTTGTTATTACTTTATTTTTGTTACTTTATTTTTTATTACTTTATTTTTTTTATTTTTTTTATTTTATGTTACTTTATTTTATGTTACTTTATTTTATGTTACTTTATTTTTTTATTACTTTATTTTGTTATTTTTTAATTTTTTTTTATTACTTTATTACTTTGTTATTACTTTATTTTTGTTATTACTCTCATCTATGTTATTACTTTGTTATTACTTTGTTTGGCCTTGTAAAATACCACTTTCTGTTTAGGAACTCTTCATCTATTTTAGATTTGATAATGGACAGAAACGATCGTCTTGGGCATTTTGGTCCCTTTTTTCAAAAGCTATAACTGTGGTATTATGTTTATAATGTTTTCATATAACTACAATTTTGCCAATCAATATTTTATGTATCATTTCAATTTAAAGTTTTTTAATACACAACGATTTAAACTTTATCATGATTAGTTATTACGTGAACGGTTTTAACGCAAATTATACTCTGGGAACAATGGTTCATTCCGTGCCACAATTTATACATGGTTGGAGAAAAAGGTCTTAATTGCTTGCAACATTTCCCGCGTATTCATCTATTAACCTGACGCCAAACAATAAAAAAATAATAAATACGAAATTTTGATATTCCGTTATTACAATTGCATATGTTTAACGTAAATCCGATTTTATGCGCGAGAGCTCTCACTCGCGAAAATAATATTATTACACCATGAAGTATGATAATAGATTGACGAAATTGGCATTCGACGTCGTAAAAATATCATCTTCCGAATACATTTAGAATTTTTGCACCGCGAAAATAAAGTCTCGCGAAAATTTTCGGATTTACAGTATTGAAAGGGACTTTGGACACACAAAGATAATATTTTTACATGGATATTTAAGAGGAATAACGACACCCTGGGGTTTGCGAAAAATGAACCGTCGAAGTCTGTTCTTTTTTAATGCAAATTTATTTATCGTGAATCTAGAAATAAAAAGACTACATAAAAAAGCACATGTGTGGGTATATAAGGGGTATTCATACATGCAAGACTTATAAATCACTTTCCACAGTAATATTTTCCTTATCTGCCAAATATATTATGAATAAGCAATTATATGTTGTTGTTTTTTTTTAATTTGCCTTATCCGTGCTTGAATTATAAAATTGTCAGTGTATGTAAATAAGAGAAACAAAAGAACTGAGAATTGGGACCAAAAATCCAATTTTTTATCACACTTATATAATAAATTCAGGCACTGTAAAAATTTGAGTCATTTAATTTTTCTTATGTAGTCTGTAAAATGTAAAATGATTAACTCATAATGCTTAAGAAATATTTTGAATAAATATCACAGGTTGTGGGCATATAGTGGGGAAATAACACCTTGAAATATGCCTATATTGAGTATTTTTTCAAAAAATCAATTTTTACCAAAGACTACAAAATCATATGATCACTGAACATGACCTGGACCTTAACTGGATGTTCTCATTTAACTAAACCTTCCATACGTATCATCAACAATAAGAAAGTTATGTCAATTTATAACAAAATGTCCCTGTACCCAAAAAGACAGGGGGACTGATATATGTCAGACAGTAATGCTTGATACACGAAACAAAACAAGATTGAATTGTTCAATGATTTCATCTATGTGAATTTGTCATTCAATTCCTGTCACCTGGAGACAAATTCGTGTCATATTTGTTTGCATTGCCTACATTAGTTCCATCTTAGATTTTAGTATTGACATTCCATTCCTGTGACCAGGTATCTTTTTTTCTCGTTTAAAAGTACCAATACTTCCCCGACATGTCAGTTTGTATCAGGAGGTTGTTTTAAGACAGTGAGTTCTTACTATTTATTGATAACTTCAACTTCCCTTCGATAACCTCAATTAGCCAGTCTTAGATGTGAATATCATTCGATTATATTAAAATCAGATACATTTTGTTTTTACCCATTTTGGAACTTTATTCTATGTATATTGATTCGCCAATATGATGAACAATTAAACCAATATTTGCCTTGGTTTTCTGTATCTCTTTAGAATGAAAATACAAAGAGGTTTTAGATTTTAAAAGAAGGCACATGTGATGGTTTCGAAATTTACTTTTTACTATCATGCTTCCAAAAGTCTATTGGTTGATGGTAATACTTCAAGGAATTTGCAATATAATGACCTTACACAAGGGAATTTTCTTTTTTGATAAGAAACAATTGGGGTTTCCCCAAATAATTCCTAGTTTATAGTTAAACAAAATGGCATTGTCGCGGCATAATTTCCATTCTTTCAATTATTTACATCATCGATCGAATAAATAGTGTGTCTTGTCGTCAAATAATTAACTGATTGCAATTAAAATTGTTGTGGATGATATTTCAGATATTCAGCAATGATAAGAAAAATCTAACAGTAGTGTTAAATTAAGGTTTTACAATTCAGGGAATTGAAAACTATCTAAATCAATCTAAATAGTTTTCTTTTCCCCGAACTTTAAAACTTAAATGTAACACTGACATTGTAAATTGTATACATTCGTTAAACACAACTCAAGCTGTACTTTGGTGATTTGATTTTAGTATATACTGCCGAGGCAATCCTTATACTTTTCAAACCCTTTATCTTTCATGGCAACGCTAAAATTTCAGAGATGTCTTACACAATCAATATGATATATAGAGACGATGTATACAAATAAATTGACATTTATCTTGATTCAGGCTGACATTTGAATGAGAAGTTTCTATGATGCGATAATATTGTTTAACACAAACAAACACACACACACACACACACACACACACACACACACACACACACACACTACTCTCTCTCTCTCTCTCTCTCTCTCTCTCTCTCTCTCTCTCTCTCTCTCTCGCTCAAAACAAAAATGTTACTAAAAAGGACATAAGCTCTGTTTTTTTTTATTAAAAAAAAATCTTTTTACCATTGCACTTTATATTGAGTATTGGCACAAAGTTTCGGAAAAAGGGGGTAACTACTTATTTCTTTTTATTGTACAACATATTTTATGTTATATTAATGAAAGAAACCTGTGAAACTAGTTATGCACACATTTTTATTTTGTTTTATCTATTTATTTATGCAACTGAGTTATATTTTCCTCTGCCAAAATATAATATAGGATACCCCAGACAGGCTACTGATTTGCTCATTAGAGGTTTGTATGCTAAAAACCGTGCTTATTTTAAAGAAAAGTCATTGTTTGGACAACAAAATCAGTTATGTATCAGTCAATGCTCAAAATTAAGTTAATATGTTAAAATATTTGGTGTCAACGTCATATAAATATAAAAAATATAAATTGCACCTGCTTCTTTGGTTTAACTTAGTACCTTCTGGGTATATTCAGTGATAAAATAGAGAATTTTGCACACATGCATTCATGAAAATTCCTTAATAGGGGATCATCCTTAACTTTTAAGTATACACGGTTTCTTATTTCCGCTAGTATATATCATTGGCAACATATATTCATTCAAGATAGATGGGACTAATACATTTAGCACGATAACGTATATGCGGGACTATTGTTTCTATTAGTGATGGAGTGACGCTAGAAGACGTTATACCGTGCTAACGTCATTTCAGCGGGAAGACTGCGTAGAGTCACGTTCCATCGCCATTGGAGATACTAGTACCGCAAAAATTTTATCGGTTATCACGTGGTACATTAATCAGTCCCATTGTAATTTTTAACGGAAACTTATGTAAAATGCTATTTTTTCTTAATTACAAAAGTAGCAAAAACATGTATATATGCGTTCTAAATAAAAACTTTAGTATTCTTTTAAAATTGATCAAATATACAATGTTATTTAAATAATGAATAAATGAATAAATTATTTGATAATTAATAATTAAGACCATCTACAAATCTAGTTATATTGAACACCTGTAGAAACTGTAAAATATTTTTGGCCAATTGTTGGAATAATTCCATTCAAATCTGTTTATCCCTTTTTATTTCGTTTTCTTCTTTTCCTTGTATCCGTATACTTCCTGGTAACAGAGTACTTCAGAGTTGTACAAAGGTTAACGCCAACGCCAAAACTTCTTAATATAAATATATTAGAACCAAACATGCAAAATGTCGTTTGATAAGCTCTACTTTGAATAATTCTTAGAATTTTGAATTGAAATTCCGGGTATGTGCATGTATAACAAACATTATTTCAATGGAAATGAATCACTTGATAAGCCGTATCGGAAGACGTCATGGTAGAAATATACACGCGTGTATTATCCATACCAAAACAATGTATTTTGACTCCTTTTTGTTGCTGATTGGCATGTACAAACGATGTGTTAAAAATCAATACCACATACTTAATAAGCACTCATTATACATGTATTATCATTTTAATATAAAACAGATGATTTGACATTCTATTTGTAGTTGAAGTCAATATATATATATATATATATATATATATATATATATATATATATATATATATATATATATATATATATATATATATATATATATATATATATATATATATATATATATATATATATATACTTATATCTATAAAGTTTGTTATACGTAATGTTTTATTACAAATCCGATTGGATGTACAAAGAAACTCCCATCAAGTAATGTTCCTTAGTTAACAGGAAAGTGGTTACTCTCCGATTCTTCTTAGTAATTCGTAATAAAGAGACAAAGCTTCAATTCATTATGAAGTGTTCATAGAAATAAGTTAAAGATATTCACTGTTATTGACCTTTACATTTGTTGTCTAATTTGAAAACTGTGACTATTGTAAAATGCAAACAAAGAATTAAGTTCAAACGAATATGAGTTAAATGGTTTGTTTCTGGGTTCAGCATTAATTTTATTGAAGGATAAATTAAAATTTAGATTACTTACTACGTTTGATATAGAATATCAAAAAACAAAGAATCCAAAATTTCCCAGGTCCCATTACAAGTCTTCGTCTATCCGTTTATTTACGGGAAATGATAGCCTCTCCATTAAGGGGGAAGTAAAATGATAACGAGCTACCTTCGACCACTCATATCAAAGAATTAATAAAGAGGCCGATGATAAAATGAATATAAAATTAATTCACGTCATGACTATAAATATTTAAGAGGTGGGCAGTGTATCTGTATACTTTTGAGATTTCAGGAATGTAGGACTGTAAGGTGTTGACAATATCGTCTTTCAAAATCTACACTTATTATTTCGAAAAGAGGTTTACAGTTTATTCACTCCAAAAGTGTTTGCCTTTGATCAATACAGTATACTAATTAACATTTGTTTATGGTATGATATCTATTCATGTATATGTGAACACTGATTGCAATGTATTATCAATGTCCATTTTCATTTTCACTATCAATAGGAATTTTTGTTTTTTGTTTTGGTTGTGTACTTATACTTTCACTTTCATCATCGGTTCCTCTATAATGTCGTCATTTCTAATAGACAATATATTTCTAATGTTCGGAGACATGGTCTTTCAACAAACTGTCGGCATTCCTATGGGAACCAATTGTGCTCTTTATTGGCCGACATGTTCCTTTATTCATACGAAGCAGACTTCATTCAGAAACTGCTGAATCAAAAGAAGAAAAAATTAGCGGTGTCCTTTAATTTGACATTTAGATATATCGACGACGTTTTGTCAATTATTAATGACAATTTTCATACATATGTCAATGCGATATATCCCAGCGAACTAGAAATTAAAGATACAACAGAATCAAGCACACACGCTTCATACTTAGACATTTTTTAAAATATAAACACAGACGGGAAATTAGCAACTAAGCTATACGATAAACGCGACGATTTCGACTTTCCCATCGTAAATTTTCCACATTTAAGTAGTAATATCCCTCAGTCACCCGCATATGGAGTTTATATTTCACAAATGATCCGATATGCCAGGGCGTGTACAGCATATGATGATTTCATATGCAGAGGTAAACTACTCACTGACAAATTATTGACACAGGGATATCGAAAACCGCGTTTAATGTCAACGTTCCGCAAATTTTACGGTCGGTATAATAGTCTTGTTTGCGACTACTCTGTTTCACTAAGTGAAATGTTGAGTTGCCTTTTCGTTGGCGGTTCTTGAGACGTCTGTACCAATTGTGACGAGGACACACTCCTCACGTGTTTCATTGGACTTGACTGTGGACTCACGGCGGGTGTGACCGGTCGACAGGGGATGCTTACTCCTCCATGGCACCTGATCCCACCTCTTGGTTTCCAGAGGTCCGTGTTTGTCCATTTTTACCGGATTTGTATCTATGCCCTGGACATTCTATTGATTTATACTTTGGTATCTGAATTTTTTTATATTACAACAAATACATTAGCGTTTTTAGTTTTTTAAAATAGAGATTCAAAACTTAATGTAACACGTTATATTCAATGAATATTAATTCATTTTTTTTATCAAAACGTAATTATATTGTAAGTTACATTTTTTGTCATTTTAGTTTTATTTAGTTTTATTTCCGCATTCAAAGGTAAAGTTAACTTAAAGATTGGCTTAATAACTTGAGTTCTTTTTAGACTTTTGTTACAAAAATCCTTTTTCAGTTTTACTGAATTGGCGTCACTTACATTTGTTCTTATTTCATTGTGTCAATTGACGTAACTTATCCTTTAGACAAGGTCAAGTCCAAAAGTGTGTAGGACTGAAAGTGATTTGAGAAAAAAGTATCTTTCTATCCTGCATTCAAGTAGTGAACATAATCAAATTTAAAAGCGACTTTGATTTCTTTTCAACGTCAGATTGCTGTGAAAGCATCCACGCCTAGTCACAGACCTCTGGAGTCAATTCCCCAAACAAATGATTCACCCATTTGTGTATAACTGGCGGGTGAAAAATATACAACTAGTTATGTATCGCCCAATCAACACATAAACTAAATACCCTCTCGTACGTGAGGTTATCTTTGAGTAGGCAATCAATACTTTAAATACCTTTTCCGTAGCATTCTGATCCTTGCATATCATACACTACACTAAAGATTGGAAATACATGTAGTTTAAAAAGTCATTATTTCATGGCAGACGATATTTCAATCCTTCATGCAGACTGACTCAAATACGTAACCAATGATGTCGTTTCTTCATAATTCATTCTATGTAATAGTGGAGTTTCAACATACTATAATAAGTTAAAAGTCAACATAATACAAGCGGAATAAAACGATGTTAGTATAAAACTCCATGGTAACACTTTAGATATTTGGACAATAGTCCGTATTATACACAGCAATATTTAGAGGATGTTTGACAGTTGTTTTTGAATAACATGGATAATGGATATATTAAACATTTCCACTGCCTTTCGACCACTTAAACCCACTCCATCATGACATAATATTGCCTGCTTTTCAGTCGAGACAGAACAAGTCTGTGCGGATCCATTTTGTTTAGCTTCGATACGGCTTTATAAATAGCTCACTCGAAAATCCCGTCTTGATACCTCATATCTATAATACGTGTTTAAACGTTTTTACCACGACATCATCATTTAGTATAAATCTTAAGGATGTCCAGGACACAGATACAAATCCAGCAAAATATTGACAAACACGGACCTCCGGAAACCAAGAGCTGGGATCAGGTGCCATATAGGAGTAAGCATGCCCTGTCGACCGGTGACACCTGCCGTGAGTTCACAGTCAAGTCCAAATGAAATACATGAGAAACACGAATCCTCGTCACAATATGTACAAACGTCTCAACAACGCCAACGAAAAGGCAACTCATAATATCACCCAGTGAAACAGAGTAATCGTAAACAAGACTAAAATTTGCGTAACGTTGACATTAAACGCGGTTTCCGATATCCCTCTGTCAATAATTTGTCAGTGAGTAGTTTATATCTGTATATGAAATGTTCATATGTTGAACACGCCCTGGCATATAGGATCATTTGTGAAATATAAACTCCATATGCGGGTGAATGTGGGATGTTACTACTTAAATGTGGAAAATTTACGATGGGACAGCCGAAATCGTTGCGTTTGTCGTATAGCTTAGTTGCCAATTTCCCGTCTGTGTCTATAGTAAGTAAAATGTCTAAGTATGAAGCGTGTGTGCTTGATTCTGTTGTATCTTTAATTTCTAGTTCGCTATATCGCCTTGACATATGTATCAAACTTGTCATTATTAATTGACAAAATGTCGATATATCTAAATGTGAAATTAAAGGACACCGCTAGCTTTTTCTTCTTTTGATTCAGCAATTTCTGAATGACGTTTGCTTCGTATGAATAAATAAACAGGTCGGCCAATAAAGGGACACAATTGGTTACCATAAAAATGCCGATAGCTCCGCACACTACAAATATATTGTTTATTAGAAATCCCAGCGTGTTTTATATCAACTTCAATGTATTTATGTGTAGAATCAGAGTGATGTTTGACAAAATAAATATCATGGTAACCAATCACTAGATATTTAATTTTTTCGGGTACCATCTTTAGTGAAAAAAACCCAGTTGTCTTTGGTGCTAAAAATTCTTTCTTTTCATTTTAATGTGGCATAGTTGTGTAAAGATTAGAGAAGTCATTTGTTTTGATACTGTGAATTTTCTAAACAGTTGTTTAGAATTTTTAAGTATTTACATTTGATTTACACCGTTTCTGGGGTAAGCAACTCTACAGTATTGCTGACGTTTCTCCTTAACGGCTGTCAATATCTTGGTAAGGAGTATAGATAAAGGTTTGGTAGAACATTTGCTGGATCCTGCTATGTACCTCTACTTATACGGGGTTTTATGAAGTTAAGGTATCCAATATAAATATGGTAGCTCAAAATCAGTATCGGTTGTAGGTACATCAAAAAAGCGTAATACGGGCACGTGATTTTGAAGGATCTCATCCTTTGAAAGTGGGCTATATGTGTATGTAGGATTACCAGAATTTGTATTAAACCCTAGCTTTTCTAATAAACAATTATAGTAATGTGCCGTGCAAATAAAAAATATATTATTTGAGGCTCCCTTTTATGAATGATTTTGTGAACACATCAGCTGCGTAACTACTGAATCTATAGATAATCTGTCTGAATATTCTGATATTGACAAAGTGTTTTGTTACGATTTCAAATCTGATGTCAACATTTCTCAAAAACTAAACATTTTAGTATAGATATATGCAAACAAGCTGAGTGTGCTGAAATAATTCAATGTCACGTGATTCAAGGTCAAGGTCACAAAAACCGTTGAAATTTTTAAATCTTAATATCTCTTAAACTGCTAGATTGTTTACCCTTTTGCATATACATAGACATTTGCAGGGAATACTTTCAATCGAAAGAAAGCTCAAAAGCTTTAAATCATCATTTTTTAGATTTTTTTTTTTAGAATTTTCATATTTTTATATTTCTTTTTCATGGACTTATCAATGTTAACAATTTACGGGGAGTATGATGATGAAGGTCACAATCACAGCTCAAATTTGAAAAATTCAGTTCAAAATAACTTTAAAATATTTTATATAATGCTCACGTACATGTCAGTGTTGAATATTTGTAGGGTTTGTACTGAAAACTATTTGAGTGAAGTTTCAAAGACATCATACCAAAGATTAAGGTCCAATTGAAAAATAATTCAAAATAACTCAGCTACTCTATATTTCTCACCGCTTCATGATAAATTTGCCTTTTCCCAGTTAGCATTTATAAGCTTATATTTACTTATTTCTTATATTTTCCGACTTTTCTTTTTTTAATAAGAATTCAATTTTCCAGAAATATTGAACACATCCTCTTGTACGCACGATTATTGGAACAGTCGTTGGCAGTTATGACATGATTAACAACATTTAAAAAAAATATATTAGTGTTGATATATGTAGAATATATAGTGAGGACAAATTGTGAAGTTTCAAGGTCATCGAATAAGAGGTCAGTGTAAAAAGTCAAGTTTAATTTAGAGGTCAAAATAGCTACATGTATGAAGCTCTTTACAAAAACTGAACATAAGAAGCTTTGTCAAAGCTATCTACAAAAACTAATGCGATGGCTGTTTTATAATGTCTGCTTTATGCTCAATTCACTATGTATACACTAAGTAGTAATAGGCAGCTCCCTGGCAAGCATTTGAATTATGACCGCTAGGGGGCGCTACCACCGCTGTTGATGACGTAATCAAAATGCTGGCTTCTGATTGGTCAATTCAAATGCGTAGCAGGGAACATATGACCGGAAATGGAAGGTTGTGGGGCGGCCATTTTGGATAACGAGCCAATGAGAGCCTTCGTTAGTCACATGACTTACTATAGCTGATCACCTGTTTTTGACGTCTGGTCACTTGGCATCTGACCACCTGTTTTACCATCTGGACACCTGTCATCTGGCCACCTGTTTTACTGTCACTATTATTTCACCAGTGTCCTTATTTTCTCTCTGAATCTCTTACTTAGACTCTGTACGGCTCAAAGAGTTGTGTTAAATTCACTATTACGCTTTGTATCCTTATTTTCTCGTACGTCTCATAGAGGTTGTGATACTAATTCTGCTTCTCATAGTTTCTCAATGGTGTTTTACACCATATAACTCAGTACCTCTGTACCTACCGTGTACAAATACTATGCTTAAACTCTTTGTGTACAACTTATACCCACATAAAATACATGAACATAAGATCAGTTTGTTTAAGCTCATATTTATATAAAAAAACAACAATATTAATTTTGTAATGTAACATGTTTTAATTTTCCCCGGAAAAAGAAATCAAAATGTATCTTCGCAGAGGATTAGGGGAATGTCTCTCTGGAAAATATACAATAACGTCACTTCATTATGGAGCCAGGGTTCCAGTGGCATCAAGCTATATACCGTATCCCAAAGTCGGATTCGGTCTGTTTCTTTGGTCCAGTGAGTAGCTCTCCAATCAGGGCAGTAGAATTTCTATTTGTAGACATCTCTAAATGCTTTAGGAATGTTGGATTGCTCTAAACTTTCTTCAAATTTTTGCAACATGTTCGTTTCGTTCACCGTGTCTAGTAGTGGAGCGGATAGCTGGTAAAATATTTCACTTTTGAAGACAAACACCAAATTTGGCATGCTGGTTCCTTAACTAGTACCTGAATAGGAAATATCATTGGCCATTCAGATTTCTGCCATTTCAAAATTGCCGCTACGATTTCCAAAATGTCGTCATTTTACATAATGTTTACCTTTTTTTCATATGTAATTTGCTTCTGTAATTTGCTGTGAAAAAAACACTGAAAATGCATCAAGCATACTGTAATAGATTGAATTAATGCAAACATGCATTGCGCATGCGCCAAATCGGCCATTTTCAAAATGACCAACACGACTTCAAATTTGCGTCATTTTTCATTATGTTTGTTTGTTTTTGTTTTTTATAACCCCTGCCAGATAGGTCCGCATTTAGTGTCGGATAGTCCGTCCTTCTGTCTGTCTGCGTGTTTGTCTGTCCGTAATTCCTTCCTGCTTACATATAAAGTGCAATTTTTCATGTTTGGATTGTGATACAGTGACCAAACGTAGACTGTAAGGGTTGCTCACACTTCACTAACATCACATGCCCCTGGGGTGGGGTAAGGTAAAAATTTAGGACATGTATTTTGCCAACATAAGAATTTGTTGTTACTGGGGCACACACATCTTGTTTCTTATGACGTTTGCGGCACTTTAATTTTCTTTGAACCACAATGCGTCCAGCAAATGATAATTGTGTGATTTAATGCATATGTGCACTGCGCATACGCCAAAATACAGGATACAGATGTTGTAAAATATCCAATCTTCAGAACAGTTACTGTAACATAGAGCAGTCCATGGAAATCCTAACCTGAAATTTTTGCAGTTGCCAGAACTACGTATTCTTCATCCACATTTTAGTAGTTCTTGACATGATGCTGTTATTGGTGCCAATGATGTCCAGTGTGGGAACCAAAACTCCAGTTTTTCCCCAATCCCAGTTGGAAGGCAATGATAAAGTTTGCAACTTGTAGAGTGATTGCCTCCACGTATGTCTGAATGTAAGACAGATCTTTCGATATGCTCAAGAAGAGCAGCTTTTGAGGGAGGAATACCATTATATTGACATTGTTTACAAGATGAAAGGTCAATAGGACCTCATTTACTTTATTGGTACTGCTGGAAGATCGTAAACAATGATAACAAATTCCTCTAGGTAGGCCAATTTCATTCTCTGACAAATTATCACAAGGAGAGTTTAAGCATCGGAATACCCGAGTTGCGTTCACATTCCAGGTCTGCCATGCTGTCTTTTTACCTTTTCCAACAAATTCTGACACATCCTGTGAATGCATGGACGAATGTTATAACTCACGTCCTTTGTGGAATGCTTTAAGCTCTGGAATTTTAGATAGCAATTTATTTTTCAAACGTGTTCTATTTAATGTTGAATTTGTTTCGAATGTATTGAGTCTGGATTCGTATAAAATGTATAGGTCAGCCAATGGAAATACCACACTTTCTGTGCTTCCACATTGTGTTTCCACTATATGAGTCACTGATTTCACAAAAACAATCTCGTTGACTTCATCATTGGCGTCTGTATCTTCTGTTACCGTTTGTCTCATCCTTAAATGAGATTTTTCCTTATACAATGATGTCAGACATGAGCGATGATACTTTAAATCTTGGGGCATAACATCGCTTGCGCCTAATTTTGCCAAAAGTTTCTGATCTTTCAAGCTCTGTGCACACTGATGGAGAGATGCATTGAGTTGCATCGCCATAGCTTCACTGAGTTCACGTTGTTTCTTACAGAGTAAACGTTCTTAAAGATTTAAGGATAGTCTGCTGTTACAGTAGAACTTTGTCTTGTAAATTCTGAGGATGATTGTACATCGGAAAGGTTAATATTGGAAGAATGTCTCTTTTGAGCTCTTTGAATTTTTGTGTTATTGAGCATCAGTCTGTATGACTCATGGTATTTAGCCTTATTTTTATCACAGAAGCCTCTATGCCATCGTCGATTCGACGTCTATCGAGAGGGATATGCATTTCATTGATCATGGCAAACTAAGGGATGTTTTGTGTCTCTCGATCACGTCACGGCCTATCTTGAAGTAATGCACTTATATATTCGGTAAAGTATTCCATTCGGGACTACATCGTATCTGATGTTTCAGTCTTCTGTGTAAAAGAGAACAGTAGATCGTCCATACAGTTGCAATCATGATTTCTCTCTGTGTGCACTCTGATGTGATATCAGCCTATGTCATACCAAACAAGGGACGTGATCCCTGAATCGAATCCTTCTGCTCTTTCCCGTTTCCCGTGTTTTCTCTATCTCTTTCCCTCATTTCTTTTCTCTTTTTTTTTTCTCTCTCTCTCTATCTCTCTCTCCACATTTTCACCATTCTCTCATTTCTTTTCTCTCTCAAAACAGTTTTCACCTTTCTGTTATTTTTTTCTGTTTTCTCTCTCATATACACCCCACCTCCATTCTCTCTACTTTATATTGTTTTAACTCATATATAACGACAACAATTCTATTAACTCAATATTTTATTATTTCTGACCAGGTACCCCTTTATGAACGATGAGTGGCATAATGTGTCACTATCAGTACAGTCTTTAGGAATGGATTCAAACGTGGTAACTCGAATCCTTTATAGGTTCAATGTTTTGCTTTGGAGGGAAGTTTCATATTGGGATTAGGCATGATGTAGCCAATACAACCACTGACAATAACCAGAACTCTTGTCATCTTTCAAAGCCAAATGA
>BROG01000834.1:0-27500 GCA_030159075.1 Atrina japonica
TTGAATACGCTATTTCGGTAGCGTACTTAAAGAGAACACTTACATTGTATGAACATGGGTAGTTTAGTGTCACATCATTTTTATTGTTAACACATAAATGCTCTCGTATAGGGTCATTCTTTCGTGAGGTATAATAATGTTTCAATTTCCTTATCGCATTCAAGTAGTAAAATCCCTCATCTGTGTCTGTTGTGTTTATCTATACTATTTGCTCGAACCTGTTCAGTGCATGCTCATTTCATAAAGAGAGGTAGATAACGAAATGATTCGTTATTGATAGATATAAATATGAAGGATATGCGTTTGAATACAACATTTAACGTGTTTCACAAAAAGATATTTTTAATTACTTATTACTTGTTCTTTGGTGGTAATTGAATAGGACATAATGATAATGATGAAGATTATACGTTCTTTTTTGTGGGGTTGTCTGTGGACTCGAAGTAAGTGTGTCCGATCAACAGGGGATACTTATATGATTACACAGCACCTGATCTCGCCACAAAAATCAACGCAAATTCCAGTATGTTCGATGCTTAAATTATGAATGAACTTCCACAGTACAGTTATAGCCTATTGACTTACTTGATTGATGTAACTAGTAGCGTAGTAAATTAAAGCCAATGCCAATCGTTCCTGTGAGGCAGGGAGAGAGATGTACGTGTATGTGTGTGTTTATGTCCAAGCTTGACTGGCCCGTACTTCCAACGACTTTTTAAGTGTCACTGCACTAGCATAATCTGTGCGAAGGTATGGAATTGTGCAGCCTATACAAGACATTCACCCTCCATATAGACATGGTTTGTGTGAACAGATGGGTGAAAATATCACCTCTAGAAATCTGGGCCGACCGGTGATCGAACCTTGGACCACCATATATCTGGCGCTCTATCAACCGAGCTATTCTCTCTAGTTACGTCTATGGAAATTGGATCAGAAATACCAAAGTATTGATCTTTAGGGTGTCCAGGAGGCGAATATTCAAACCTGGTGATCGCTGGACAAACATTGACCTCTGGAAATCCAGATGTGGGATCAGGTGTCATGGAGGAGTAAGCATCCTCTGTTGACCGGTCACAACCGCCGTGAGTCCAAAGTCAAATTCAAATGAAATAAGTGATCAATAAATCGTCGTCACAATTGATACAGACAACTAAACATCTGCTACCGAACAGGTAACTCGATATTTCGTTTAGTGAAATACATGTATGTAGTAATTGCAAACGGGGATATCATACCAACCTTAAAATTTGCAGAACGTTCACATCAAACGCGATTTTCGATATATCTGTGACAATAACTATTGAACGCTTGTCAATGTATCTATTGTTTTATGGATATCTAATGGATTAGAGATGAATAAGAAGACAAACAGGAGGCCATATTGAAGATTTAAAATAAAAAAACCGAAAAAGTATCAGGTCATGTGTCCATATACATGTACATCAAACATTGCACATACTGATATACACACATAAGTGTACATAAACACAAATATATTATGTTTCCATACATTTACGTACATGTACACACCTATTTATATAAATCAACAACTGGCATATGTATGAAAATTGTCCATATCATTCTAATTGTTGGTTACCGTTTTATAACACACAGTACGGGACAAGAAAGACATATCCATTATAGATATGATATAATTTGTACTTGTTAAGTTGTAACCACAAAGTAGAATGAAATGCCATTTACCATTTATAAACAATGTTACAATGTTACCTGTACATTCAACTTAATAGTAGATAAACCAAATTATACAGAGTAACATAGATGACTATGGAAGCATCATGTGTCAAATGCACAGTCATAGAAAACCTGCATGTATATACAACACGATTTTAGAATCCAAATGTTGATTAACATAATACGTATATACTGTTCTTGTCTTAGGGTGTCCATAATTTGTATTGGAGACCTATATTTTGCGATTTTGGCCAAATACACTATTTACAATAGATCTAGATACTGTCTTAAGTGACTTTTATAGGTAGATTTTGGTCACATACGACAAAGAGTCACTCTTTACTTGTTTCCATGCATTGAATGAAATAATGAAAAATATACATCTTGTAGGTGTCATTATAGTTAAGCTAACTAGTAGGTAATCTTTCACCGAGGATTAGTTATTAGTTACTGTCATGGCAAGAGTCGTCTCATAAATACTTTATAGTCTTGTGCATAGTTATGGACGGTATAGTCATGGTAACCTATCAAGTATGGCAGTAATACAGTCTTGTACATAGTTATGGACTATGCATAGCCATGGCAACCTATCGGGTATGGCAGTGAGTCACGTAAGACAGTCCTGTGCATAGGTAGGGACAGTATACTAATGGTCACTGTTCAGGTATGACAGTGAGTCACTGAATGCAGTTTTGTGGATGGTTAGGGACGGTATAGTAATGGTCACTTGTCAGGTATGACAGAGAGTCCAGTTTTATTTAATAAGACATAGGAAATATTGTTTGGTGTCTTTCAATATTGTCGCATAAGACAGTGATTATTTATATATAAAAGGGATCACTTCGGCAATCTAGACTGTGTAAGAAAACAGATAGAATATATTTGGCTGCTACTATTTTTGAAATGCATACAGTCATGTTATAGAAATTGAAAATATTCTATGATTGTTCTTTGCCCCCGCTACACCTAAATCCAATTGATTTTTGTTTGTTGAAATAGTTGTTTCTCTCTGCGAAGTGCACTCAACAAAAAGTGAATCATCGTACGATGCTGACGTAATAGGGACAAACAAGATGTCTTTAAATTAGAATTTTAAACTCACTGCATGAAAGATTTTGTTTAGGGTTCAAGGTTCGATCAAACTTTTGTGTTTGATAATAGCTATACGATGGCATAGATAAAAAGTAATCCATTTCATGTTCAAGATTCAAAGTCCACAATGACTGATTTAGTTGTACTGAAATATTGATCATTATTTGTGGGTAGAATGTTTATGCTTAACTTCGAAATAATCTTGACCTTAAATATTTGAAATGCTTCTACTCTCGCCTTCACACTCACTGGTGGTAAGCAATTTGACCACTGCTTAATCTTTTTAAAACTGTAAATGACAATGTCCAGTATTTAGTTCAGATGATTTGAATCTAACTGTTTAGAGACAGTTGGAAATCATTTGACCGCAATGAACTTTGAATAACGGAAACTATGGATATGTGTATAAATGGTTATTATATATTTATTAAAAGGGTTAATATACTTTTGCACATTGTAAATATATCTATACTTGAACAGCAGTGCTTTTTATGAAATATCATCGATGGACAAAACATCAGTTTGATAGAAAGCAATTTATATATCTTTTGAATATTAAAATATTTTATTTCAAAAAAGTGCGTAAAGCTTTTTACTATGCATCCACACGACTTATATAGATTAAATGGACATCGACCATCCTCACGACGTGTATATCTATATCTATATCTATCTATCTATCTATCTATCTATCTATCTATCTATCTATCTATATATATATATATATATACATATGATTGAGGGTGATCATCCACACGACGTATATATACTAAATCGAGAGAGCGACCATTCACAAAACGTATAAAAATCAAGGGGGGTGCGATTCTCCACACGACGTGTATAGATTAAGAGGAGAGCGATCAACCACACGTATAAAAATAAGGGGGGTATATTCTCCACACGATATGTATAGATTAAGATAGATATATAACCACACGGCATATATATATATATATATATATATATATATATATATATATATATATATATATATATATATATATATATATATATATTAAAGGATGAGTGATCTTTCAAACGACGTATATGGATTAACGAGATAGCGATCGTCCACATGACGTATATATAGATTATTGGGAGAGCGATTATTCACACAACGTATATATATTATGAGGTGAGCTGTTATCCACACGACGTATATAGATTAAGGGGAGAGTTATCATCCACATGACGTATACAGATTAAATGGAGATCCATCACCTTCACGGCGTATATAGATTGGGAGAGCGAGTATCAACATGACGTATATAGATTGATCCACATGAATTATATAGATTATGGGGAGGACGTTCATCTACACGACGTGTATAGATTAAATGGTGAGCGATCATCCACACGACGTATACAGATTAAGGGGAGAGATAATCTACACATTTATCTACACGACGTATATAGATTATGGGGAGAGCGATCATCCACACGATGTATATAGATTATGGGGAGAGCGATCATCCACACGATGTATATAGATTAAATGGAGAGCGATCATCCACACGACGTATATAGATTAAGGGAAAAGTGATCCTCCACACGACCTATATATAGATTAAGGGGAGAGCGATTATCCACACGATTTATAAAGAATTAGGGGAGAGCGATCATTCACACAGCGTTTATAGATTATAGAGACATGACGTATATATGGGGAGGGCGATCATCCACACCACGTATATATATTATAGGGGGAGCTATCATCCACACGACGTATATTGATTATGGGGAGAGCGGTAGTGCGAGTTACTTTCACTCAATACATTTCTATTTTCTTACGTATTACAGTGACACTGTTATATATTAATTTCAATAGAGGTTTCATTGTATCCATAACAACCGTCTTGCTAACGGTTAAATAATTTTGACGTTGATCGTTTTTTAGGATAGGACAAGACATCATCAAAGACATGATATATATTTCTTTCTTCATTATCGTTTAACTATATAACTCGCGCAATTTTTAAATCTAAGTATTATCATTATAGTTTAATCCCCCTTGAACGATTCAGAGACGGATATCAATCATTGATATTTCCTCATTCAAATGGATAAGTATTGCATTTCTAGTATTAGGTCAGAACAACCAATAAAGATGATAAGAAACATGGAACGATATCTTTATAGTCATCATATAATATGTAGTACGGTGCATAAACTATCACCTTAAATTCTTCTTTAATTCTTACATGATTGCGCTGTTAGATTTTCGAGTATTGTTTTGACTACTTCGAAAATTACAAGACGTTAACTGACAATATATATATATATATATATATATATATATATATATATATATATATATATATATATATATATATATATATATATATATATATATATATATTAAAAATCTAAATGTGGTGTCATTGTTCAAATTTCAAATTTGAAATGATAGCATTTAACGTATTACATAATAGTTACTGTTTACAAAACATACACGTGTACGTGTCTTGTCTCAATAGAAAAAAAAAACCGAAAACGTCAAAGATAATTGGTTGATATAGACACTGGTTTCCTTGGATACAATTCTGTAGTTTGTGCTTGAACGTAATACGAAACCTGGCCACGTACAATTACGCATGTTAACTTCCACGCTGTACACAATAACGTAAGCTTGCACTTCTGTGGTTATCTAAAGGAAAAACTTATCTGTGATTTTCAGTGTTCCGATATTACTCCACAGTCATATCAAGCTCAATATACTTTATATACATACCGGGTGCGGTGGTCAACCGTACTTATGATTGAGGACAAATATCTCAGTTGTCAGGTCAGAATATATAATTCTTACACGCACAATGGTAGTGATAAGGTCTTGGGATATTGGTCAAAGATGTAAACAGACGTCAAACAGCAAGGCTTAGGTATACAAACAAGGACGGCGAAATAATAACAACAGAATAGCAACAACAACAGCAACAACAACAAAAATTACAATAACAGCACAAAAAGTCACAACAATAACAATAATAATAACTGAAATTCAAATTGTCGGAATTTATTTATTTATCTATCTATTTATTTATTCATTTATTTATTTATTTATTTATTTATTTATTTAATTATTATTTTATTATTATTATTATTATTATTATTATTATTATTACCACGTGATGAATTTTATACGAAAGTAATGTTAATGAATAAAATGGACATATCCAATGTGACAATACAAAAAATTCCTTGTTTGTTCACGTAACCTTTTATAAGATTTAATTTCTGTATGACGAGTAAGCGCACAATGAAAAATGATTGGCATATACAATGCTCATATCGTGCTTTTCAGACTTGGTGTCATGGACATCTAAAAATATACCCATCTGGGATTAAGCTTTTATTATAACTATTTGTTTTCGTCCGGTGTTTCTCATACTACGCCTTTATATAAGTTATGTTGACAAATCCGCCGTGATACTCAGCTGATTCAGTATATCTATAAATAGTTAACGAGATATTCCAAAATCTCTGTTACCAGTGTGGGTGATAAGAATTGTGTTAGAAGCTAACCACAGATGATATAGGTGTTCAAATGTTATGGCTCAAGTCAAGAGAACGGATGTATTGAATCAGAACTGCGAGAAAGGGCAAATATTGTTGAATTCATACATTTAAATAGAGACATTGTAGGATATATGAATACCAACATACTTCTGTGAAGATTTATTTTCTTAAATTAATATAATTTCGACTTTTGCTACAATGGGTGGAACAAAGACCTTGCCTGTTTTAGTTATAATTTTGACAATGTGTTTTACGCTCTGTCATGGAGCTGTTCACGGAACTAAATTAAGTACAGAGGACAAAGCATACTATGTCGCTGATTTTCTGATACATAGTCAACAGTCAATTGGAGCCGCAATGTATGACTTTGCTATGACACTTACAAACAAAATGGGAGCGCAAGGAGCTCAAATAGTACTTGGAGCTAGCATAAAAATATTGCAACAACCAACTGTCCAGAGCTCCGCAAGCATAGTTCTTGATCATATAGCAAATGCATATAATATGTCTGGTGTGCAATTTTGGAACTCGTCATTTCTACAAGCGCACCAGAAAGATGCTGCCGGGCTGGTATTTAGCAACTTGAACGCACTTGGGACTATTCAAGATGTTCTACGCCAAGGGAGCGCTCGGGACATCATGCCTCAAATTCAGGGATATGTACGACAAGCTTGCTATGAGGACTCAATGGATGTGTTGGATGCTTTGGTAGAACTTTACCCGTGGGCTAGATCAAGTAAGTAAATATTTCCCCCAAGTTTAACATCCTTAACATCGTTTTTGTCGCTCACCGGTCAGATACAGAATGAATTTCCTTTGCATGATTCTCTGCACAGTTTTTTTTCCACAATTCTCAGAATAAAATTGAAAAGTAGTCGCATTACCCCTTTTATATAATTTATTGCTTGTTAAGAGTGTGTAATAATTTTTACAATTAACTAACGTTGTTTCCACGTAAATGAACTATATCAGGCTTCAATACGAAATTGAAAAATGCACCTGACACTTAAGGTACCAGTTCCCAAACGTTTTGGATACCACTTTTATATATAAAAATCTTACATCAACATCCATGATAAGTATGTATGAGATATTTTGTACACAAGACTATCCCCTAGTGTTGCATCAGTCCTAACAAACCCAACAACAGAGATTGTATTGTTTGTATATTGTGTCCCAAGTTTAGAAGCCACGTTAAAAGAACAATAGCGTCTAAGGCAATTTGAATTTTGATGTAAACTAGTGCAGAAAAATACAGGACAAATATAGTGAATTTAGTTTTTTTATTTTGATCGAAGTCGATGTAGCTAATATACTAAATTCAATACAATAAATGCCTTATCACCTGGAAATTTGTATTGAGTATGTACCTTGACTGGGGACCCACCCTTTGCAACCAATGCGTCTTGACTGGTACTCCCATCCGTTTCAACCAATGCGTTTTAATCCGGACGCCACAATTTCAACCCATGCGTCTTGCTTGATTTTAAAACAATGCAGAAATGATATTTTGTCAGTAAATAGAATCTAGCTATGGTAGAAAATCGTTATGAAATTTTGTGATTGAGCGGACTTACAAACTACATGTGAATTGCATTATTGGTTATCTCCAGTAACATTGCAAATGTGTTTACCTTCGGATTAAGTGGGGGTTCTGAGGAAATGTAAAAATATGTTTACTAGTTTTGAATATGCATGCAATATCACCATGGCGTAAATAGAATGCGTGTAGTTTCATTGTGAAGATAGAATTCAATTTATCAATTTATTATCTAATGTGAATAGGAGTTTATAGCATAATACATAGTGTATAGGTTATATATATAAACCACCAAATTTGCATGTAGAAAATGGTTTTACGAGTTTATTTTACTGTACATTTATTATAGCATTCTATCTACTTTTCTCAAGGAAGACTGACCGCTAACGGTAGTATAGTAGTAGATCGTTAGACTCACAAATGGCGGGGGGGGGGGGGGGGGGGGGGGGGGGGGGGGGGGGGGGGGGGGGAGGGTGGTAAAACATGGTAATAACTTCTCTGTCTCCATGTGCTCGGCAAACAAAAAGAAAGTCAAATGTTTTTTTTTTCGAAATAAACCTCCTGTGTTACGACATGCGTTTCATTTAAAAGAACCCTGACTGCATTAGCATCATTCCCTAATGGCACAGTGTGTGACACCTCATCTAAAGCTGGTGGCATCTCCAAATAAGTGAATATTCTTGGCGGAATGTAAAACAAAGGCATAACAAACAATCGGAAAGAATGTCTAAATACTTTTAGTATTTAGCATAGGATGTATGAGGTCCTCGAGAGCAGGCCTGGCTCAGTCGGTAGCGCGCTCGACTCTGGATCGTGAGGTCGTGAGTTCGAGTCCCGCCGACGACAGATTGGTTTCCTGTCTTTCGGATGAGATAATAAAAACTGGAGGTCCCGTGTCACAGTAGGTGTCGGCACGTTAAAGAACCCTCACTGCTCAATTGCCGTAAATGCCGAGCATTGGACAAAATTTGAAGCCCTTCACCGGCATTTGGAGACGTCTCCATATGAGTAAAATATTCTTGAGTGGGACGTTAAACAACAATACACAAACAAACAATGAGGTCCTTGATTTCACAGTTGACGTTCACGGATTAAAGAGTCCCTTTTACTTTCTTATAGCAGAAAGCAAAATTGGTACAAGTATATTCCATTTTTTGCATTTTCGCGGTTTATCTTGTATGTTGATCTCTCTTAAAAACCCTTTAAGCTTAGGACTCAATATTTATTATCTCAGACAGGTCAATTATTAATATGTCTATGGCACCAATTTTGTTGACGTACCTTTTTTTAGAAAGATTTGATGATTTGATAATTGTGACATGTCTGATTCAGAGTAGATAAAGTATTGTGTAAATATTATGCATATAATTATGCTACAAAATTAATATATGTATCGTAGTATACATATATGTAGACGATTCTAAACAGTATATACAATTTAAAATAGTTACGTTATTCAGTTTTACACCGTTACATCAGTGTTATGCATCTAATTGCATAAAACAGTTAGACATTTTCGGACACTTTGGACCCCGAAATTACTTCGAATATCACTTTTCATGTAATACTGGTTTGTCCGTGCAATTATGAACATATCCCGAATTGCTACTAATACAGTAATCACCGATAACAAAGAGAGGATAGGCACATTAAGTTTTGTTATACGATTCGAAACTAAGTATCTAAGGAGTTTTCAAATTAGTTACCAATTCATGCATCGCCATTAAATATTGTACTTTGGACCCTGGTTGTAGTAAACGTTCAGTACATTGGAATTTGTCTACAAACCGGTATTTAATTAAAGATTTTGACAGAGTGCACGTGGATTAAAATATTAGTCAATGATTCAGACTTCCGTAAGATCATACGATCGTCACGTTTTACGAAAAATGCCTTTTACTTAATATACCTTTGATATAAACACGGCGAATATATATTTAGGAATAGGTATTTACATCAATATCAAGGATCAACCCACTGACTTTTGGTATGACGACATTATATGTGCTCTCATGTACTTTCTCTCACTTGAATTTTAATTTTGGTGTGTTTTTAATTCCAAACGTCTCCACTTATTATACTTGTATACTTTATCATTATTTCCATAACGTCCATTTTCAATATATTGTGGATAATGCCACAAAAACACGTACGTGTGTTATCACATACATCTATGCCATATCATACAGATCAATCGACAATCCAAAACTACTAGGACAAGGAATCTGTATCCGCCTCTGAATACTATAAAGTGGTATTTCGATTTCCTGATGTACAAAGTCCAAAATATTTGTGTTTGATAATACAAATATGCACTACTTAATGCCGTGTCGATGTTGACAGTTGTCACGTACATTTCTTGTCAAAAATTATAATCTTTTATCATCTTAATGTTTGCTCACTTCAGCTAATTATTTTTAAATAGATCTGATTGTTTACATATCTATTTACGGTGTAAGCATGCAGTTTTAATTCTTTATCGATAGATAGGTGAGCTTGCTTTGTCAGTTTTAATATTAAAACATATCAATTTTTTTAGTTTTGCCTAAAGGGAACAATTGTACAAACAATAAATGCTCAAGACAATCGTTTCTGTCAATTAATACTTCATTAATTGAGCTCGAATTTAATGTGGAGTTCTCAACCAAAATGTGGTGGAACCAAACAAGATAACCTAAATATATTCCAAACAAACTTTTTGCCCTAAAAGTTATTTCAGCGATTTTATGATTAGCAAAAGAATAAAACATTTATGAAAATTAGTTCTACTAGGCTTATCATTTAATGAATGAACGCTTGTCATATATATATATATATATATATATATATATATATATATATATATATATATATATATATATATATATATATATATATATATGCAATATTGCGTGATTTACAGATACACAAATTTTGTTCAGTAGTAAAGGCGCGACCCATGTCCTATTTTCCTCAGTATCATGATGTTATAAGAATTGCCACTGATTTCAAAGATATCATAGATATAAAGACTACACACTATCAAGTTCCAATTATGCAAACATATTTCAAAAGTTGAATTTGGAGTTCACTTAGATTTATATAATGTCCAAACTTCATGAAAATACTTGGAGGACTTGATGTGGATGTACCTGTACACGTATACGGACACAAAACTTTACACCCGGTACATAACCCTTAGAACTGTGTTTAAATTTTCTCGTTATCTATGACCAGATAAAATGTGTCACGTCAAAAACCGTTAGGCATCGTTGTCCTGTGGCGAAACTGAGTCAGTGGATCACACATTTGATAGGGTATGACAAGCATATCTATGTATGACAACGCAACAGTATGTGTTCTATTTGTTTTGATGTGATTATTGCGTTTTGTTACTAAGCAGAATATCGGTCGATATAATGTCAATAAAACAAATTCTGAAACAAACTTAAACTTTATTAGGATACCGAGCAGTTATCTGCTGAAAGGTTAGATGGTCTTTAGGAGAGATAGTCTTTAAGCTTCGTGCCACTGTGTTGTTAACGATGATTTCAAATCATTTTCTAAACAAAACGCTTAAGTAATTAAATAAACATTTTAAAACGACAATGTCTGTAACTATTTTCAGTGTTTGATGCTACTGGCAAAATTCCATCCGGGATCTTGAAAGGTGATGTGAGCATGTTGGGCGGATATGACGAATGTCTGGAAATAAAAGCAACAGTTCCAAATGGAATCGTTCTCGGAAACAGAACGAAAACTAACCCATGGTACCCGAGGTCATTTGGTACCAAATTTTGCAGAGCATCAATGAATATTGACTCGTCTGCTTTTGGCAATGTTGTATGTATCACACAATATTTTCTTTAAGATCCTAAGACCTAAGGTCATGCAAATTAATATATCACAAACATTTTGATAATTTCAAAGTTATGACTGCATGGAACAAGTTCACATCGTAGGTACTAATCACATCATACACAGATGAATCAAACTTTTTCAAATTCTTTCTTAAATAAGTTATTATTCAGTTATTGACCATTCCAATCACGCACGAACACTTTTAAAAATTTGATGGCATCACAATACTCGACATCTAGGTCGTACATCGGAAAACATTGATAATGCATTGTGACGACAAGAAATTCGACTAACTTTCGATTTGTCAATTGTCAGCTTACAGGAACATTTGTAGTCAGTTGTCAGTCAGTCACGTCCAAAGAAAATATTTTGAACTTGCAATATCAATGAAATATAGTATGAGTATATCAGTGAATCAAAGCTTCTTATGAATCCCTTAAATTACAAAGAGGAGTAAATGTTTCATTTTATATCTTTGTTAGATTTATTTGCTGTTATCCGTCACACCCCAAAATTGAGTATGTTCAAATTTCAAATGGTGAAGAAGAAAAGGTTTTAAAAATATATCCGGAAAATCGAAAGTCCATCCGCATGTACGACTTAACTGCGTAATCAACTTAGATTACAGCGGACTCGATTTAAAAATTCCATCATTATCACCGTGCAATAAACAGTCTGCCAATAATGATTCGATAACATAATATGGTATTGGACCTTATATCTTGTTTGCTCATATCAGATATTTAATTTTTGCATAAATGATATCGGGAGCAAATATTTAATTTCGTGCAGATATAAATAATATAGAATATAGTGTATCTTACTGATATACACATACAGAGACACAGACACACACACGCACACACACACTCACACACACACACACACACACACACATATATATATATATATATATATATATATATATATATATATATATATATATATATATATATATATATATTGTTGTTGACGAAAGTGTGATATCTCGTTTCCACATTTGATATCTTGTTAACACATGTCTGATATTTTATTGACACATTTCATGTTTCATTTACACATCTGATTTACACATATGATATATGTTTTGAATGTAGATACACATCTCGTTGATTCATACTCTTTTGATAGAACACCCGTGGCGTCACACCAATCATCACACTAGGGTTATGTATGCCAAATTCATGCAACAAGAATGATGTCGAAGGCTTACTTAAACTTGGTAAGTTTCGAAATGCTACATTTAAAAGTCGCTTCCTGAATTTGTCCAAGTTACTGGTTTATTGTCATAATAAAGATATATTCAGCATGCATTTTGTCTTGGTGATAAAGATTCCGACCAAAATGATCCTCTGACAAGCTTTGTTATTTTTATTTTTACATCTGTTATTATTATTATTATTATTATTATTATTATTATTATTATATATATATATATATATATATAATATATATATATATATATATATATATATATATATATATATATATATATATATAAAGCACAAATACAGATATAATAATACATCTACAAACTTACCATACCCCAGCTGGATTTTGAACTCTCGACCTACGGCACCAACTACCTGCAACCACGCTCGACGCCCTAACCACTCGGCGATCTACGCATTTATGAATATGAATGTTTTGATAGCGTCAGAACCGACCGGACAAAATATGAATACTTAATGCGTGGGAAGTAGCCTTCGGCTAGTAAACAAATAAACGGCCTCATATAATTAGAAATAGTATGCGTAATTACTGAGAACGTTGTATCTTTATATATAAGGATGCATTATCAAACATGTACTTGAGGGAAAAAACACTCCCTAGTCGCTGCTAATGCTGCTTTAACAATACCAAAGATCGTTTCTGTCAATTAGACTTCATCAGTTGAGCTCAAATCTAATATCATTGTATATTTCTGAAAGAAAAATGGTATCATACAAGGTCAAATGATAAATTCAAATGTGTTGCCAAATCCGTCTAAGAGTATCTACTGTAAAATGAATATTTTAGCTTTTGAGAAGTTAAGAATTTAAGTTATGGCATCTGAGCAAACTATTTCTTAATTAAAATAATTGATTGCCTAAATCTAAAGTGGAAACTCTAACTAGGAGAACTAGATAAATTTCATATATTATATTTACAGGATACCTTGGATCACTTGTCAAGATGATGAAAGCAGAAAATACTAAGGTGTATTGCGACGAGGATAGAAAAGTGAGCGACGATGACTCAGCAATAGCAGCCATGTAAGTTATCAAATATACGGAATCATAACCACTTACGGTAGTTTAATGGTAGGGTGTACGGCATGCAAGAGGACGGTCCTGGGTTTGATTCCCAGTACCTGTATATACCAAAGACCTTTATAGAGCTTGTGGATCAGCGTGACACCTTGATGAACCATCACTGCATTGTTATAAATGTGTCTTTCAGTACCGAGATGGATTTTTCACTTACATGGAGACGTCATCTACTATAGATGAAATGCTACACATTTTTACTTGGTCTATGAACTGATACATATGCAGTGGCATGGTTTTAAACGTCACCAGAAAGATCCGAGTCTGGATGTTAGAGCGACTGCCATGTATTATGTAGCAGTCACTACTAAGTCTTATATACGACCTAAAAGCAGGATTCGAACTTAGGACGTTTCTGATTGCGAGTCTACTACGAGGGGTTATTTTAAAAATGGTAATAGATACACACTAAGAATAACATGCACTTTTTAAATTTTAGTTATTAGAATGAATAAAGTAATATGGTGAGAACTGTTGTCTTTAACCAAAAACCTATTGTTTGGCACTATAATATGTTAACTGCATTATATTCTTGTTCTTCTTCTTGTTGTTCTTGTTCTTGTTCTTGTTCTTGTTCTTCTTCTTCTTCTTGTTCTTCTTCTTCTTCTTCTTGTTTTTATGTTGTTGTCGTTGTTGTTGTTCTAGTGGTAGTTGTTATAATTACCACGATACATTGCAGATGTATTTTGAGCATATTTGGATTCTTAGTTTTGTGTGGAACTACATACGAAACATTAAAATCATTGTCGACAAAGAAGAAAAATTATGGGATAAGTAAAGATACTGGAGACAAAATGTACGATACGATACAAGATGACAAAAAAGCTGTAGAAAACGATTACTCTACCATAAAATTGGAAGATATGGGAGTGGTAAACAAATCATTTTCCCCTGGCCCTGTAGTAAAAGAAAATGGTGAAATCCCAAAGAGTTCTGATTCGGACCTTCCCCGCGGCTATGTTCCACATGCGGAGGATGATACTGCAAATCCCAACAGCATGCAGAAATCAGACATAAACGGATCCGCGCCACATGAAAATTCCCGACAGTCAGTTGCAATCAATGTGACACCAGTAAAGCGAAATACTGTACACGGTTACGACAGAGAAGGTAAACAATAAGTAAAACATAAATAGATAAATGTTATTTTATGTATAATGTTTAGTTTTAATAATACCGAATCTTAAGTTGAATCCATCTGCCCAAACACGAAATAAAAAATGAAAATTGTAATTTTTAAAGCAATTTACAGTAACTAAATAAAGTCAGCATAATTACAATATTTACACAGTATTACTATTTGATCTTTTGACACAAATAATCATTTTAATTGCTAATACATTTTTACATCATAACAATGCTTTCAGGAATATTGGCAAAATTCTTCAAGTGTTTCTCAATAAACAGCAATGCACCAAAAATCATCAGTGGAAAGTCTGGAGCAGGTGCTATCACTTGTTTACACGGGATCCGTTTTTTCAGCATTACTTGGATTATGCTGGGTCATACTTACAATTATGGCCTCATATCAGTTCCTGAAGTATGGACAACAGGTACGAAATAGAGCAGTGGTACCCGGAAATTCAAATATCTAGTGTTTGGTTTTCATGATACTTATTTGTTGTCAAACACCACTCTGATTCCACATATAAATACGCTGAAGTTGATATGAAAAAGATGCTGGAATTTTTAATAGACAATTTACTTGTAATGTTCGGAGATGTGCTCTTTCAACAAACTGTCGGCAATGCTATGGGTACCAATTGTGTCCCTGTATCTTTATTCATACGATTCAGACTTCATTCGGAACTGATGAATCAAAAGAATAAAAAGATATCGATGTCCTTTAATTTGATTTAGATTTATCGACGACGTTTGTTTAATTTACAATGACAATTTTCATACATATGTCAATGCGATATATTCCAGCTAACTAGAAATTAAAGATACAACAGAATCAAGCACACTCGCTTCATACTTAGACATTTTACTTAATATAGACACAGACGGGAAATCAAAAGCTAAGCTTTACGACAAACGCGACGATTTCGGCTTTCCCATCGTAAATTTTCCACATTTAAGTAGTAATATCTCACATTCACTCGCATATGGAGTTTATATTTCACAAATGATCCGATATTCCAGAGCATTTCATATACAGAGGTAAACTACTCACTGACAAATTATTGACACAGGGTATCGAAAACCGCGTTTGATGTGAACGGTCGGTATACTAGTCTTGTTTGCGACCACTCTGTTTCACTAAGTGAAATGTTGAGTTACCTGTTCAATGGTGGTTGTTGAGATGTATGTACCTATGATTACGAGGATTCGTTCCTCACGTATTTCATTTTAATTTGACTGTGGACTCACGGCGGGTGTGACCGGTCGACAGGGGATGGCCCCTGTTCCCACCATCGATTTCAAGAGGTCTGTGTTTGTCCATTTTTCCAGATTTGTACCTATATCTTGGACATCCTTATGGTTTATACTTTGGTATTTGAAATGTTTTATATTTCTTTAAATATTTGTAAACCTTATTACGATAACATTCGGCACAATCAATATTCAATACTATGGCATCTGAAAAGTTCTTCCTACTGTTTTAAATTCCTCAACTGAATTGTTTTATTCACAGAAATGGTATTTCACACGGTCCACTTTTTTAGAAATCTTTTGCTTTGTCATGTATCATGTCTATAATTTAAATATGAACATAAGTGACAAAATTTTGAAATATGTATTTCATTTCGCTTGCCACTTTAACCATTCATAAAAGTTTAGCGTGTTAATAAAGCTGAGAAAATAACAATAATAGTATATAATGTATGTATATAAAAGTGTGTTTTAATGTACGAAAAAACTTTATTGTAGATAATGGAGATTTATAAATCTAGGAACCACAGTGACTATATAAACATATAGGTTGTTATTGACATCAGTGATGTAAAGTGACATCGATCATTATATAAAACGAACTGAGGTTTTTGCATGCTATTTTTAGCTTTACATATCTTTAATAAATATAAGAATGTTTTGATTAGAGGCAATACCAATTGTATTTCCAGCCAACTATATTGATGCAATTCCAATGATACAGAGATTTACGTACCAAGCGGTAGTGGCCGGAGGTTTCTCTGTCGATACATTTTACATGATAAGGTAACATTGATATATACATTATTTATGTGAATAAAAGAGCTATGACATGAAACTCAAATCACACACACACCCACACAGACACACACACACACACACACACACACACACACACACACACACACACACACACACACACACACACACACACACACACACACACACATATATCATATATGTATATATGATAGTTTATATCAATGTAATTTGATGGCTCTCTGATATTGACATCGGGTTGCTTACTGTAGGAGAGATTCGTTTCCTTCAAACGTCCAGTCAATGAATATACGGGTGCATTGTATCGTGCACACTTACAGTGAAATAATTTTATTTAGTTTACATTGCACAGTGTGTATTGGTTACATTTGTTATTTCAATTTTAGTGGATTTTTACTGGTCTATGTGCAGCTCAAACAGATGACAAAGCTTTTTAAAGATCCTTCACCCAGTAAAGCTGGTTATTACGTCTTCTTCTATTATTTCCATCGGTTTTGGAGGTAAGCTTATATATTCAAATATATTCAAATGTTTTTTGGTACAGACTGGGTAAACATGAGGGTATTGTATTTGCGATAATGATGACAAAATTATCAAGAGAAAAAAGACTAACATTTTCAGGCAGATACTGCAACGAATTGAATTATAGAACTGGTATTTTAATTCTGTTTAACGTCTGTTAATCATCCATATATGTTGTGTTGTAACTTTGAAATGAGATTTGGTGCTCATGTAAGCTACATAGTAAGAGTTTTTCATATATAATATATTCAGCTATACAACGTTTCAATGATGTGGTTCCAATCCATGGCGAGAAGCACGTAAATATTAACACCGTTAATATGTCATATAGATGATAGACACCATTATCCTGTACTTGTAGCATCTGGTTTTGTATCTATTTTAGACTGACACCTATGTACATGATAGTGGTAATGGTCTTCGGTTGCCTATTCCTGTATTTTGGAGATGGACCTATGTGGCCAGAAGCTTTGTATTCTGCGGAAAAATGTAAAATAAACTGGTGGACTAACCTCCTCTACGTCAATAACCTCGTGCTTCCAGACGAAATGGTAGATAATCTTCTGTTTCCATGTTTTTAACCAATGCTAGTATAACAGATAGTAATGGATTTTATTACGTAACTTCTATTCAAGTTAAATAATGAAATGGGCTATGGATCATTAACTTTACTTCACATGAATCGGTGGGTCCTTTTGAAGTCAATCAACAATACTTGTAGTGGCTAATGTCAAATTCCCTGCCCGTTTGTTTTCTTTGTAAAGACGAATATTACAAATATATAAATTATGATTCAGTTTTTATTTTGAATTTCCTTCAGAATTTGATTTCTGTTTGTCTATTGTTCGAAGTACGCTAAAACCGTGACAATATTAATCATTAGTGCTGAACCTCTTTATGTAAGTTCTCTGGTGTCGTGAACCATGTTTTAATTTCTTTCGTGCTGTAAACCATGTTTCCAGTTCTTTGTGTCTTTCTGTTCATTCGTGTCCTGCGCCAACTGTTATCGCGTTTTACATTAGCCTTTCACTTTGTTTTCATGCCATGCACCGTTGTGTTATGCCGTACATCATGGTTTCATTTCCTTCGTAATGTGTCCATGCTTTCAGTTCTTTCATGCCATACATCATGTTTTAAATTATTTGAACAATCATTGCATAATGAATGTTTCACGCATTATCATACAATTGTTGAAATAAGTATTCAGAAAGTCAGTGTTCGTTAATCGCCTAATTTCCATGGACAGGGTTGTTGAATTAACAACAGCATATTGAAATGGTGCAAAAGAATGCATTGTTAACATGACTCGCACACTTAAGTCTACAGTGTAAGGCCATCTTATACAGTGACACGTCTATCCTATTTTATCGAATATTTTTCAATTGTGTACACACTGTATCTAAAACCAATTTGCAGTAAGTCTTTAAAGGGACATTAGCTATGATTTTTTTAATCGTTTCACCTTCTGTACTACTTAGATTGGTAAACATTAATAAAAACGAATTATATACATGCATAAAAAATCATAAATTCCTATATACATGTATTTTGTGAAAACTGCTTGAGAAACCCAGATTTGGAACTTTTTCGATTGCAATGTATTTGCTGATGAATGCATACATAAAGCTGGCAGTGTTTTCACAAAATTTATAGGAATATAAAATGTTTATGTATAGCTAATATTTGTTATTGTATATCAAGGGTAAGTAAAAAAAAAGGAGACAAAAAAAATACGAAATAATTTTTTAGTTAATAACAGGTAATGCACTTTCAACTCTTCAATAGTTGTCAATGTACAGTTAGATTTTTAGGCTAACGAGTAACGACTCCATGATTTAATATGTTAATTTCCTACTGATATATAAATATATATCTCGTTTTTTCATATATGCAGAATCTCTACAAAGTTGTTTTTGCAATTTGATGTAATCTAAGTTCATTACATTTTACTTTCAGTGTATGGGTTGGTCCTGGTTTTTAGCCAATGATATGCAGTTTTACGCTGTCTCTATAATACTTTTGGCCGTTTTGGCATAGTAAGTAGTTTTTATAAAATTCTTGTTGTCACCATAAACGTTCAGTCTGTAATATAGCACAACAGCTGAGGAATAATTAAATTTGGTAGAAGAGTTGGCGACTACTCTTTCGCCTGCTGAGTGATCGACATTAAACTGAGACTAGGATCACAGAACACAAGAAGCTTTGAAAAATCAGTTTCTGTAGTGGTGGTTATAGTTTAGATTATAAACTATGTTTACTCTAAAATACAGTTGATCAAATGCATGTATAATATATCGTAGAATCAGAAGATTTCCTGAGGTTAAAATTTTGGTTTTTTAAAAATAAAAGAAATGCGTTGACATTAAGTTTCGTGTAAGTTTGTGAAGGAGCCTTTTACTAGTTATATTGATGAAAAATGTCATGGATTGAATTTGGTTGATAGATTAAAGAACTAAATATACAAAAATTTCTTATTTTGCTAGGCCTATATATAAAATCATGATTTGCATTTGTTATATTGGCAGTTGCGATTGATCCACATGGGAAACCTGATGAGAATAGTTACCTGAGTTCGGTAGAATTCCAAAGCAAAACAAATGGTCTATTTTCAAATCTAGAATCTAGAATTATATTTATACTATAAATTGCAGACAGTGTTTCATATATATTATTCTTTACCTATTCATAAGCAATTATAATATATGTTTAATAGATTTATTTGTATCGAAATGTTTGCTTTTATGTCTTTTAGCAATATCCAATTGGGAAATGTTTTTGTATGGATCTCAATCACTTCGTGTTTTTAAGCAATTCCTGCCTTGGAAATGCTTTTGCATTGACTTCACTGCCTTCGTGTCTTTTAGCAATATTTACTTGGGTGACTGACTTCTGTTGATCTCAATGCCTTTGAAGTGAGATCAATGCCTCCCTGTCTTATAGCAAGATCTACTTTTGAAATGTTTTTGCATTGATCGTTTAGTAATATTTTCTTGGGCAGTGCTTTTGTACTGCCGTCATGTCTTTTAGCAAAATCTACATGGGAATGCTTTGTATTGATATCAGTGACCTTGTGACCTTTAGCAATTTTTGTTTTTGTATTGATGCCAACACCTCTTTGTATTTCAGCAATATCTACTTGGGAATGGTTTGTATTGATGCCAATACCTTCTTGTATTTCAGTAATATCTACTTGGGGAGTGCGTTTGTGTTTCTCTTGATGTCTGCTGGGATTGCTTCTGCGGGATGGAAAGAACATATTTATAATGGAAACTTTTTCACGTATGTTACACGTAAATCATTTGCATTACCACGACTTTTCAAGACAATGCATTTGGAAAGTTACAAATATATGCAATTCCTTTTCGTAGATCTGAGGAATAAAAATGATGATTTCAAAATTTATGTCTCGATCGAAAATTTAAAAAATGACATCTCATGTATAAATAACAAATTTCACTGCAAAACAAGTTAAAATAGTGTCGTTTTAGTAAAGGTATCCTATTTCATTTTCTATATATAAAATTGAGAATACTGATGCAAGGATTCAACACATGTAAGTAAGTAAAATTACATTGTGATCTATTCCTGTCAAATGAATTGCATATTACTTATTGCATATCACTTGACTTCGCAATCTTAAATATTGATCCACCTGTTCAATACTGCTCATTCACACTAACTTACTAACTTCTAAAACATATATTTATATTTATGTTTGTTATACTAGCTGTCTAGAACTGATAGAGAGTAGATGCTCACACTTCCGTGGCACCTGATGTCATCAATTAATTTCAAGACGTCAAAACTTTTTTCATCGTACCTTATGATTTTTCCGTTTAGAATTTCAATATAACACTTTAACAGTATTAAAATATTTGTGAACGCGTCACATTCATAACGAATTTAAATGCTGTTGTATCAATTTTTCAAATCAAACCACACGCATGAAAAGGTAATTAGTTTATAAATATTTTCCGTCGTGCAAATGGAAATACAGATACACAGGTGGTAAGGATAAATAATTAAATAATCCAATATAAAATAATGGTTAATATTGGACAAAAATCGATTTCTGGGGAAATCTAGCAGTTGGATCAGGTGATACCATTCCATGTCGAGTCCAAACAATCCTACGTGTAACAAGTAGGTGTAACAAACTCCGTAACTCTGGTGAGTAGCAATGGCTTTGAGTAGTCACGCCGCACGTTCAACCACCACTTATCAAATCGTATCCGCCATTTACACCTGTCGTAAGTCATAAAAACGGCAAATATTGAATACCTGAAGTTTTGATTTGTTGTTACCATTATCATATGTGCTTGCAGTGATAAATAAATTTTTAAAAATGTATGAAAATGAAAGAAATATACCAACTTTTGTACATCATTTCTATTCATTTATTAGGACAAAATCAGACGGTGGGGGATATTGGAACAATGTTTATATTACCCCTTGGTGCAGAGTGGCAGCATTCTGTGTTGGAATGTTTCTTGGAATAATATTCTACAAAAACAAGAAAATCCACAAAGAAAAAAAAAAAAAAGACAAAAATCAAACCCAAAATGACCCAAAACACACACATACATTTTAACGATAGACAAAACAAGAACACACACACAAAATCAATAACACAACAAAGAACATTTTCACAAACACACCACCACACCACCAAAAAAAAAAAACCAAAAACAAACAACCAAAAAAACCAACAAAACAAAAAAACAAACAAAGCAAACAAAACAAACCACAAACAAATCCAAAAACCGCAAATACAAACACCAAACACAAGAAACACCCCCAACAACCCCCCCCCCCCACGCCCACCCCCCACGCCACCTCATCAGTCGAGTAAGAGTTTTATAATAAGATACAAGTCAGTCTGATGATAAAAAAAGAATAATTGATTAACAATTATGAATTATCGTAGTTTAAATTCATGAATTTACATTGATTTAGGGAATATGTTTAGATTACACAGTCATTCAATTGTAAATCAATTTCAACCAAAATAAGTATAAATTTCACATTCTCTCTCTCTCTCTCTCTCTCTCTCTCTCTCTCTCTCTCTCTCTCTCTCTCTCTCTCTCTCTCTCTCTCTCTCTCTCTCTATATATATATATATATATATGCAAATATATTTCATGTTGGTAAAAAATTCCACATATCTCTCACTCCCACTACTCTCTCTCACACATACTACTCTCACATCTCTCTCTCATCCAACATCTCTCTCTCCTCTCTCACTCTCTCTCACTTCTCTCCTCTCTCTCACTCCTCACTCTCTACTATAATCAGTTGTGTTTAGAGACTTTGCCATGCAAATGTATCGGGTTTTTGATACAGATATAAAATAACATTTCCTCCTACAAATGGACGGAATAAGCTAAAGCCTTTAGAATAATACATATATTGCACTAATATAAGTCAATAGCGCAGGTAAAAATCTATGATACTTCACCTGAAGATGGAGATGTTGTCATATTGTTACGTTAGAATTTTTTGATGACACGTAATAAACAAGAATTATTCACTGGTGATCTATTCTCACCTTGATGTTCAATACAAGTCAAACATTAAATTAATTATCTAGTCATATTCTATACATGCCCAAGTTAATGATGTATCTTAAAAGTAATGTTTTGTGTTTTCAAGGTGAAAGCATTTGTTGGTTGGTGTCTTGCAATTGCAATGGGTCTTGCTTTGGTGTATTGTACGTATTCTGAAAACAAAAAAGATGGCGAACCATGGTCCAGAGAGTTTAGAGCAGCTTACGAATCCCTCGGGAGACCTCTGTGGGCTGCGTGTGTTGCATGGGTTATCTTTGCCTGTCATTATGGCGTTGGGGGTCAGTGTTTATTAATCAGTTGATTGTTGTTTTTATATATCAACTTTTAAATAATTGTAATCAAATGTAAAAACACATAATTCTATATGTTTTATTACTTTATTACTTTTTCCAATTATTTTAGTGTACATGTAGACTACTTACTTTGATATTCAATTATTTTATTTACCGAGGATTTTTAAGACTAATATTCGTGTGTAGAGGTGTTTTGTTCATATGTAAAAGTTGAAGTGCACAATTCTATCTATTTTGATTGAGGCAATTTTTTTTTTTCAGGTATTGTGAACTCTATTTTGTCTTGGTCAGGCCTTGTACCATTGTCTCGTCTTTCATATGCAGCCTACTTGATACATCCAATTCTATTTATGGCACATGTATATTCAAAACGTAATCTTGTGTATCTACGAGATTATGATGTAGTAAGTAATATAATAAATCTCTCTCTCTCTCTCTCTCTCTCTCTCTCTCTCTCTCTCTCTCTCTCTCTCTCTCTCTCTCTCTCTCTCTCTCTCTCTCTCTCTCTCTCTCCTCGTGTATGCTTTTTAAGGTTGCATCAATTGCTCCCTTGTGTTTATCGACGATAACAAAAAGGATTAGTAATATGATTGGAATACCTGAAATGTATAATGAATCTCGGGGTTCGACCCCCTGGAACTTTAACTGTTTTTGCAAGAAAATTTACCAGTTTACTTGCGGAAAGTTGCTGGTCTCTTCCCGGGTACATTGTAACCTGGTTCTCTCCTCAACCAATAGAAATTGACCAACACGATATAACTGAAAAATTATTGAGTGTGGCGTAATACACCATTCAAATCCAATCCAAACTAAAATAGACTGTAAGATGATATTCCGTTTAGATCTTATTAAGTGATTTTATTTAATGCCGTGACTTCTATTTCATTTCAGATTTACCTCTTTCTCGGCCACACAGTCATGACATTCATGGTAGCTTTTGTTGTCTCCCTTGTTTTTGAGGCGCCATTTATGGGATTAGAGAAACTCATAATTGGCAGAAGGAAGTAGATCAAGACATATTGTATTTTTAAACGGATACAATGTATATACATGTACTATGTGATATATTTTATTTTATACTTATCATAAGTAACACAGTTTTTGTGCAGTTGCAATTTGCTTTTTAACTTTATGTCATATATATGTTATTTAATTGATATGGATATGGAATCATAATAGATGTATTTTTCTGTCCAGTTCTCTTTCTGATGTAATACATATATCCACTCTATTGTATACACACACAAACATACACACACACACACACACAAATATATATATATATATATATATATATATATATATATATATATATATATATATATATATATATATATATATATCATAATTTACCTTAAAACATTTAAATCACACACAAGCTGAAAATTGAGTTCGTTTTTCAAATTATGAAATAACTGGGTCATACTGTAGTATATTATTAAAAAGTTCTGTTCATAAAATGCTTAGACATAAAGAACAAAGGTATAAATTTTATAGATACTGAAGAGGTACTGAAATTTGGAACATTATTTGCTTAGAACAAAAACTGAATTTTCTTAACAATACTCTCTAACAAATGAAAATATAATACATATTATGTCAACAGTAGTAAAAACTCTAGACGTGGGGTCAGGTGCCATAGAGGAATACGCATGTTCAAGTTAATTAATCTAGATTACGTTTACCAATCAATGTTTAAAGATATTGTTAATTTAATTTTCCTAATTATCTATAATGTTAAATGTTTGCAATTTGCTTTACTTTGATTAATAAGTTTTATGATGAGGTTTAAGAATTGATGTATAACTACATTTGACAATTATCATATCTTTTTGTAATATTTATAATGTAATAGTTCATTCTTATGTCTGCAGGATTACCCCCCCCCCTTGCAATGTCGCTCGAAGTTTTGATAGATAATATTTTTAATGATAACATTTAAAACACAAATGGTTCTGTGAATGAGATATTGATCCAGATAAATTCTATTAAGTTGAACCAATGCAATATATGATCTTAATGATTAATCATAAAAATCGGTGTAATTTAATTTAAAAAAAATCTTTGATGTCCATGCTGTAGTATTGCAAAAAAGATATGCATGAATATTTCAAACTTTAAATTTATCTTTACTTTTATGAAATTAAAAAAAAATATGAATATAGATTTGATTCTAAATATGTGTGTATATGGTACATTAAATTGTCATTATAGGTGTTTATATCATACCTTATAATGTCAGATTTTATTTTCAGTTTAATTGTCCTAAAATTGTTGATAATCTAATGTTATACCAATTTTCCATTTCAAGTGATCTACCAGTAGTTACTTAGGCAAACAAGACATGACTACGACTGTGCACAATAGTTGCGTTGATATCACCAATTGCTTTAAGAATTATTTGTACATCTTGAACTTTAACTAAATAGAACAGTCTCACTTTCTTTAGCTTTTAATTTATTATTGAACAATAATAAAGCAATTTTCTTATACGATAGGATGTTATTTTATTTTATAATTCATTATATACAGTCGTGCTAAATAACGGTAACAGGTAATCGTAAGATGAAAGGTAACGGGGACATTAAGTTGAATTTTAATAAGGTTGCAGACAGTAGATAACCCTCTGTGCAACCTCCGTAGCATATAAGTGGTATATCAATTCGTATCAGCAATGGACAAGAAAATGACATGTGTCAATCATCACTCAAATGACAACTGGTGATTTCATTGAAGATTCAAATTAGGAACAATGTAACATTCCGTGATATAAAATCCATGTTCGTGTAGTTTGAAGTATGATGTTTCTGACACCTGACTGCTCTGGATTGAATTCCGTTACATCGTAACCTGATTATTATTTTAGGTAGTTATCCATTATACTTGCAGAGGGCAGGCGTGCTATTCTTGGGTACACTGTAATCGTGTTTCCCCAACAATTGATTGTTGCGATACAGGTAAAAATGTCGAGTGTAGTTAAAATATGGTTAACATTGAACACGGGGGTCATATCAGGTGCGATAGAAAAGTCACTACCCGTGTCGATCAGTTACATCCGCCGTACATTCAAATCATAACAGTTGATGTATAACTTCTTGTCACTATCGGAAGTTGTATTAGACATGTTGACGACAGTATCTGTTGTAAGCACATAAATAGATCATAAAGCTGATGCATGAAGTTGAAGGGTTATGACCTTTGAAAGTGAAGTATCAGTGTATTTAGTATAAACACAATAATCAATATAACATCCCCTCCTCAGTTTCGCAAATTTCTAAACCGCGACCATAATATGATAATTAAAAAAAAGGATAATTGATATCAAACATCACTCCATGTAAACACTTGATCTTTTAATATTTCTGCAAGATGATGATTGAACGGCTTGTACAATTGGGTAAGAAGCTGTCTCGTTTCATTTAACATAGGCCCTGCGCTCTGCTTTCCTTTGGTGACCCGAAATCGATTTACTGAAGTAATTCCAAATTTTTTCATTTCATTCTGTGGCATTTTTCCTGTTAATAAAACCAAATAATTAGAGGTGATGTCTAGTAAAGGTATTTCATAGATTGTCGGTTATACGGTCGAAATGTTATGTTCACGTAACAAGAGTTTGTAATTACTCAATGAATTGACGTATTTACATATAAATCAAATAATATGTAACAGAAAGTTTATAATTCAACATTTCTGGATGAGTTCTCTGTGGTTTAAACTTTAAATCTATCATGGCCGTGTCCCGGGTGAATCTCTCACCTATAGCTCTCTAGACAACACTATTGGAGAACGGTTCAGAAGGAATTGGGTCATAATAAATTTAGTAACTATAGGAGCACGGTTCAGAAGGAATGGGGTCATAATAAATTTAGTACACCATGTGTCGTACTCTTGCTTTAAACCTATAGATTTGTTTTATCATAATCAATAATGTCTATATTACCTGAAGGTTGGTCTTATAGCATTCGAC
>BROG01000834.1:32500-152500 GCA_030159075.1 Atrina japonica
CAAAGTATAAATCAATAGGATGTCCAGGACATAGATACAAATCCGGTAAAAATGGACAAACACGGACCTCTGGAAACCAAGAGGTGGGATCACTAATGAATTGCGAATTATCATGACTGTTGTTGTTTGTCTCTTGCTTAAGCTAGATTATCGTTCAAGTTAATTGATATTTGAATAATAAAACACATATGCATGTTAAAGTAAATCACCATACAGTGCAATCAAAGTGGAAAAAATACAGACATCAGGTAAAATCACAATAACTAAGGCAGCATATTGAAAAAATACTGATTTACCAAGAATAAAATTATAAAACATAGAAGACACACACGATAATATCCAGGTATCATGGGTCAGACTGAAAGGCAAGTGTGTAAATATCCCTCACATCTGCAAAACAATTTCTCAGACAGACGGCTTATGAACTGTTTTATCGCATTTACAATAAAAATAATAAACCCGTGATTTGCAAGGATATCTGAATTTGTCTCAAAAATCTAAACACAAAACCGCGTTTAATGTCAACGTTCCGCAAATTTTATGGTCGGTATAGTAGTCTTGTTTGCGATTACTCTGTTTAACTAAGTGAAAGGTTGAGTTGCCTTTTTGTTGGCAGTTGTTGAGACGTCTGTACCAATTGTAACGAGGATTCACTCCTCACGTATTTCATTGGACTTTACTGTGGCCTCACGGCGGGTGTGACCGGTCGACAGGGGATGCTTACTCCTCCATGGCACCTGATTTATACTTTGGTATCTGAGATTTTTTATATTAATCAAAACAAATGTTAAATAACATAAAACAGGTAAACAGTATATAATTAAGCAAACTATACTTTTCATCTGGACCATTTTTTAGATATAAAATAAATCAATCAATCCAGAAAGCTGCTCACGAATAATTACTTAACGTCACAATACACAGAACAACGAATCTTGTAATGAAACCTGTACAAACTATCGCGACCAGATTTGTACCCATATCCTGGACATCCTAAACATTTATACTTTCGTATCTGAGATTTATTTTTATAAATCTATACTTTTGAAGAATTTAGAATTTAAATAATGTTAACTGTCCGAAATATTATTTTAGTATAAGATTATCAGCTGGTACCAGGCAAAAATGTTTGATATATTTGGTCTGACAAAAAGGTGTAAAAGATGTGCAAATTCATGTCTATTAATTATTTATTCTTTATACAAAGAAACATTCATATCGTACAATTTCCGGATTAATCATAGGTATATATAGCACATTATTAATAAAGTCAAGGGTATATTGAAAAAATATATAGTGAATACAGGATAGTGACGGACCTTAGAAACATTAGGGGTGGGATCAGGTGTCATGGAGGGTAAAAAGACTCATCACATTCTCATTGAACACGTAATCAAATCAGAATCAAAACTTACTAGTTACTCACATTCGATATAGACGACTGAAATATTGGAAAGAGTGATTCACCTTATCAGTTAGTTAAATTTCACAACTCAAATCAACATTTACACATTATGCTTTATATTCATGATATTTTTTTTTTCCAACTTGACATATTCAGATAAGTATTGATATTTCATCTTACCTATCCACTGGATTCCTCATAATAATAATCAATTTCACTTTGGGATTGATATGACGAATAAGATGAGGTGTAAGAATTCTGGGTTCTTTTAGGCCCTTATTTTGGGGTATTTGTGGCCAACCCCGGAAATCCCACATATCCATAGGCGTCCCATCCCCTGGAAAAGAATAAATTAGTATCAGCTCAACTAATTCTGCAAAACTGAACATTCATATAGTTTACCTTTCACCACAAGAGGAAGTAAAATTAAACACACCTGTTATCAATGTAGCGCGAATCCTGTTTTCGGCATTTGCAATTTTAGATGATGTGTTGTTAAAGTACTTTAAATAGGATTGAAAGTCTTTCACTGGTACTGCTGTATCAAAACTGAGACCTGTAAGTAAAGAATGATATTAAAGATATACTGGTCAGCGTCAAATACCGTGATGGCATCTGAGATAAGGGAGATAACTATTTCATACTTGAGCTGTCTTAATTGTACATTTCTGGCAGATATTTCTCTTTTGTGTTAAATGCAAAACCAGTCAAAAGGAAGTGTATAAGTAATGAAACATATTGTTTCTAAAGCACTATTTCGCACTGATAGCATCATTTAGTTCTTAATTTCTCCTTCCATCTTTTTACAGTGGTTAATCTTGATTTGCATTTAGATTTATTATTTGGCCTTGTATTATAACAATTTCTCTATTAGAAAATCCAATTAAAATTGAAGCTCAACTGATGAAGTTTAATTGACAGAAACGATCGTCTTGAGCATTATAAATTTGGTATTATTTTTACAATATTTATAACCACTTGGCCTTTACCATTGCTGGTGGAGAGTTGGAGTCACTGATAACATCATTTAAATTCTAAATTCCCCCAAAATAAGCTAGTCACCCTTTTACAGTGGTTACTCTAAGACGGATTTGGCTATGCATTTAGATTTATCTTTCTGGTTTGTATTATAATATCACTTTCCTTTTAGGAAATCTATTTAAAATTGATGCTCAATTGATGAAATTTAATTGACAGAAACGATCGCCCTGAGCATTATAACTTTGGTATTATTTGTAATATGTACTTATATAATATATACTTATTGCATTTCTATATTGTGTGTAATATAAAATCAGTTAAAAAGAAGTTGATAGACCCATAGAATCACCCGCCCTAAACCATATATTACTAGAATTGTGACATCTGAAGAATTTGTATGATTGAATGTTGCGACGAAGAGCAGACGTTTGCATTTGACCTTACAAAATAACATGATATTCTGTTGAACTGGATAAGTTGATGTTAAATTGTGACTAGTAATATACAGAATAACATAATACATTAAAATGATATCCGAATATCGGAACTACACGATAAAAGATATATATATATATATATATATATATATATATATATATATATATATATATATATATATATATATATATATATATATATATATATATATATATATATATATTTTTTGTGCTCAGATACTTAGCTGATATTTTCTTTGATTAGTAATGTGCAGTTATGTTGCAGTCATATATTTTTAGATATAGTTAGATATTAGAATAATGATTAATTGGTTTATATAGGTTTGACTATAAAATATAAATATATTATAGATACTCTACCAAAACCAGAGCTATTACATCATGGCACCTCTTTTTATATTTATATAAATATATTACAAATGATCTACACATAATACGTATTTATATAAACATTTTTACTGTAATATATGCAAGTATTTTTCCATTTTTTGTGAATCGGGCTCTGATTGTCATTTTTTTTTTTTTTGATCTTCGCCTCTTGGGTAGGTTATTGGGTTAGTGACGCTAGACCACGTGTAGTGCATTTACCCCTGGGATATATTGTGTCGGTCTGATCTCAGCTGTTTTGTGTTTTTATCGGTGTGTAGAATTAATTGAATATAATAAAAGGTTAACATTGCCCTAATAATATAATACAGGTAAACATTGTCCTAATGATATAGTAAAGGCCGTATAATATAATATTTCTCGGTGCAGTCGCGTTTTACGTCACCGGATAAGTAGATGTTTATTTTTATCAAACTATCTTTTAGTATTAAAGCTCTGTCTCTACATTATGTTTCGGCATTATGTTTTATGGTCATACCCATGCAACCCCCCTCTCTCTCTCTCTCTCTCTCTCTCTCTCTCTCTCTCTCTCTCTCTCTCTCTCTCCTGTATTACTGAAATCACGAATATATCGTGGTCGTGAAGGTCCTTTGTTCCGGTAAATATAAATTAGCATTCTATTTCTCGACACTCATTCTTTACAGAAAGCCATTATAATTTGTTTAGGACAATAACTGCTCATAAAATATTCATGATGACCGTAAGTCAACTGTTTCAGAAGAATAGAAAAGGGATTACTGTATTTCATACTGGTAACGGATTACTGCAAATTATTAGGGGCCTCCGTGGTCGAGTGGATAAAGCATCGCGCTGTGAACCATGAAGTTTCCTATTTCTGGTCAGCGCATGTTCGAGCCACGTTGGAATCTAAGCTAATTTTTGTGAGAATGTTTGCCAGTTTACTTACGAAAGACCCTCGGTCTCTTTCCTGGTAACCGGAATCTCTCATCCATTATTAAAATCTGGCCATAATCTTGTAACTGAAAAGTTGTTGAGAGTGGTGAAAAACACTATTCAAAATTCAAAATTGAAAAACGGCAGATTATTTATGTAGATTTTCGTGTGGCCGCATTGTAATATATTTTCGTTTTCTAATCCCAATTCATGTCATATATTGCAGTGACGTTTGTGACAAACATGGCAGAAGTTCAACAGGACCGTTTAAATCATTCGTGATTTACCATATCTATGCCAGGACCACCAAGTCGCCTCCTTCGATAAATCTGCTGTGTTTTCGAGTATATCTGGGTGTTTTGTTAGACGACGGAAAAGGTCAGTAGACCCACTTTTATCCATTCCTATCAACTGAAAATAGGGTAAACACTGCATTTGCTTTGTATCGTCTGATCGCCAACAAGGATTTTTGCAGTCAGTCAAAAATGCAGGAGGTTCCTGATCAAAATAAAGAATATTATATTTTTAAAATATAAAGAAATTAACCAACATGATACACAATATGATTTTTTTTTTCAAATGAAAAGAAAAAATGCCGCAAACTGGTAACTTCTTTAAAACGTATCTTAAGTTAGTTATCAATAAAACATCTTGATTGCAACTTTTGTACAAAAGAAATAGTCATTAAGGAGTGTTTACATATGAAACGTTAACAATATCATGTACTAACAAAATAAAGAAGTGAAAGAAAAGTTACAGGCGGAGGCAAACAAACAAAGCTGCCATCGCGCATTCCTCTGCTTCACAGACAATCTAATGGCAAATGTTGTTTCCAAAATACATCATTGCAATTAAATGGTTCACAAAGATAGATATAGTTTAATATTTTACAGATGTAAACTACTCACTGACAAATTATTGACTCAGGGATATCGAAAACAGCGTTTGATGTCAACGTTCCGCAATCGCAATTTTTACGGTCGGTATAATAATCTTGTTTGCGACTAATCTGTTTCACTAAGTGAAATATTGAGTTGCCGTTTCGTTGGCGGTTGTTGAGAGGTCTATACCAACTATGACGAGGATTTGTTCCTCACGTATTTCATTTGGATTTAACCGTAGATTCACCGGTCGACAGGGGATTCTTACTCCTCCATGTCCATTTTTACCAGATTTGTATCTATATCCTGGTCATCCTAAAGATTTATACTTTGGTATCTGAGATTTTTCATAGTTATACTTCAACAGAAATGTACATCCATTTTTTTCTGGTATAAATCATGTTTATGTTAATATTGAATTCAAAATCAAAACGTACGACTCCCCTGCTATCTGTACAAGAATTCCGTATCACAAATTAAAAAAAACCAGAAATTCCCCCTAGACATCACACCTAGTCACAGATAATCGAATTCATATCGTATCGAAGACTACCACGATTTTGAACACAGGAACATATGAATTGATATAAAATATGTAGGAATTTATGATTGACAATTCATATATGTTTGTGGACTTTCAGAAGATCCTCGGCATATCTATAGGTACCGGTTATGCTTCATTTCATCAAATTTTCAGTCACAGGGTGGCGGCCATTTTTAATGACATAATGTGGTTACAACGTACATGGACGTACGAAGATGTTACCGGCAAACATTCTCACAATATTAGCGTAGGTTCCAGAGAGGTATCAGCATCTGCTTTATTTATATGAAGCATCATTCACTCAGATGCTTTTGACTCAGTAGCAAAATAACCTAATTACACATTTGGATATATATTGTATTCAGATATTTTATTCAATTAATAATTGCAATTTGCATCGAGTCAGATTTGACTCAGATTGATGTTGAACGGTATTAGTAGCAAGACATCCGATGAATGGGTATTTAAATTTACAGTAAGCGCTTGAAAGGAGCATTCGCTTTTTTCAAAAAAATATTTTTCTTTTATTATTACTTAGATTGATAGACAGTAACAAAAAGGAAATATACACATATATAAAACCTCTTCAATCCCTATATATTTTGTGAAAATTGCTTTGAATTCCAGGTTTGATACTCTTTCATTTGCAGATGATTAACTCCGTCTTACTATTCGTCTATGAATACCACATTTGACTTGATTTTATTTTCACAAAATATACAGAAATATAAGACTTTTCATGTATGTGCATATCTCTTATCTGTTATTGAACATTATATGCAAGCAGTATAAGTAGAAAAATCGAATAATTTTCTGGTAAACAAAACTAATGCCCATATAAATATAAAAGCTGTAGTCGGTGATGCCAAAAGGACAAGATTTTCTTTTGGATTTTCATGCGGAATTTTTGTATAGGAGTAGAAAGATTTCGTGGTAATTTTAAAAACTCCTTATTTCTTTGGTTTCGGGGCGAATTTGTGTAAATGGATACAGTTCTTAAATACAATTGTTAAACTATGTGTACTTCAAAATATTTTCAAATTTTCTTTGATATTGGGCGTGGTTGCAGACAAGGGGAAAAAGTTTTGCCGTATCTCTTCAATTTGTGTGGGGAAATTTTAGGTATATTAATTAGACAAAATAAGTTTATTAAAGATATAACTATCGGGGAAAAGGACTTTTACGTAGTACAGTATGCATGTGACACCTGCCTTTTTCTAGATGGCAGTTTAAAAAAGTTTAAAAAGTGCACTTGATTTACTTTTTCAGTTTTCAAAATGTTATGGCCTTGAGCCAAATATTAACAAAACTCAAGCCATATGGATTGGTGAGAATTTGGGTAATGACAGAGATATTTGCAAAACAATATAAACTAAATTGGACCAATTCTCTATTTAATGCGTTAGGTGTTACAATTTCACCAGATTTAAATTAGATGGATGAGCTAAATTATATACCTAAAATAAATAAGATAAAGAGGGATATAACACAACGGAATATGTGAAATTTTACAACACTGGGGAAAATAACCGTTGTTAAAGATATACTCTTACCAAAACGTACCCATTTATTTTTTTTCACTTACCTCACCAATTGGGGAAATTACGAAATCATTAAATGAATCACTTTTTAAGTACATTTTGGGTAATAAAAGATAGCATTAGTAGAAAAAAAAGATACACGTTTATGTTAAAGGCGGGCGTAGAATGATTGACATTTATGTATATGTAAAATTACATGGTTTAGACGTTTTTAAAGTCAGCGAATGATTGCCATTATCTATTATCAAATGTTTGTAATTTTGATATTGTTAAAGTTGCACAGTCGGGGAATACTTAAAAGAACCAGAAATTCATTCTAGAAAGAGCACTCATGGCAATGCAAGAATTCTGGTCAATAGCACAAACGAACGAAAAAAAAATCCTAAATATTCCAATTTTATTGACTCTAGTATTTGTATTGACAAAAATTCTTTACGTTTTAATTTATTGTACGAAAAAAATATACTATGCTTAGCAGACTCAAGACATAATATTTGTTCCTTAATGTCATTTACGATATCAAAATATGTTTCATAACTTTTATTTGTATACAACATGCTATAAATAAGTTATATGCTATCACAAAAATAAGGAATACTCTTTCAAAAATATTATCCAATATTACACATGCTATTAGTCTTCTACTTAAGGACAAAACGGGATCTAGGTCAATTTATGATACATTTATAGCAGAGACTGAATTAATTCAAAGTATAAACATAAATGAGATGCAGAACTGAGTCTTAAACATTATAATTGGGAAAGGTGCTGCAAACTAATATTTACAACAGACAACAGATAATTATCTACAGTGGCTGCAATACCTAAAAGTGTATAGAATAATAGAAAGAAATGAAAGCCTCTTTGCATTAAAATAAAATATAGTCCTAATGTACTTTCTGTAAGTGAACCTAAGAATCTATTTCGCACATATCCTACGAATGTAACGTATTGCAAAGCATACCTTCATTATTAGAAAGATGTAGTGATATAGAAATTGTATGTGTATAGACAATTTTATGGCGATGTTTTACGATAGCACCTGTCAAATTAACCTGAACATAGTTGTTATTGGTGACGTCATGCTCCAAATATAAAAACGTCGTTTAATATATTCCGTATCCGACGGTGTACAGTTTACAACATAATAAAACAATTCACAAAATTACTATTCTGTAAATGTGTATATCCATTAATACTATCAGGTAAATTTACACCAAATTTGCTGACAGAGCCTATTTTGACAGGATATCGAAGCTGGTCCATTATGACATAAACGGATAGAAAAAGATCTGAGAACATTGAATTAAAAAATTTGAAATAAATTAATACACCTGCCTAAATGCGTGCTAACGAAATTAAAAAAAATGTATCTCATTGCAATTTAAATTTATGCAAATTGGCGAAATGTGTATGTCTAATTTGTCCATCGGTACTCCTTCATTTTTACTTGCTATTGCACATCAAGTACAAGTGGTAAAAATAGATATAATTAACATTTTTTTTGGTAAATATAGCTAACGCCCCTTTAATTGTTGATGCAATCCTAAACGTGAATGACATTTTTCTATTGTCGAACAATCAACATTTTGGTATTATATTCTGTTAAAATGCATCTTATCTATGTATAGTCAAGGGTCACATCTTACCATAGATAGTAAATCTTCCACTGTATTATGATCATTTCTCATCAGTAAATTAAATGCGATGACTTGTCCATAATGCAGCAAATTGATTATCAACACAGTCGCTGATGCAAAACAAACGGTAAGGCCAATATGTTTCATACTCAATCGCCACATTTTCTGATATAGGAAAGAATATTCTTATATAAATGATTATTGATTAACACTCGCACAAGATAAATTAAAATCATGAAATTTTAAATATTTGATTAAGAAATGAATATATCTAGGTAATTTTGATGATATATCAGTTCATAGAAAATATATTATTATTAGATAATAATTTAATAATTAATGATTTCTTACCTGTAGATATTTCCTGATTGTTTGGCTCCCTTATCATATGCAAGATTAGCTTGCGTTGTTAACGCCGATTTCGTCCGACAGCGTGTAGAACGTTTAAGTAATGTACCAAGGATTATTCAACAATGTTAACACAGAAATGGATTTATTTTTCCTATTCTGTGTGAGTGTTTTGTCACGTCAGTAGATTGCAATGTCTGTTACGCGTGTGAAGGATAAAAGAATTGTTTCATTTCAGAAAAAACAGATATATTTCAGGGATATTTAACGTATCGGATGTCTCTAATATTTTTTTCTGGATGTCTCTAACCGTTAAAGATATTCGTTCACTTACTGCTCTTTAGTAAGGTCGACGTTATACACTTTCTTGAGAAATACGGTACAAACGGTGCATATATCGTTTTGTAATACAACTTAAATGTAAACAATAGACCTATCGCCAGATTCCCAATACAATCACAATTAAATAGCTCGCCAAACAGTTGTGTAATCAGACACTTGGTGATAGGTCAAGTATGAGTGTATTTGATAATTAGCTGATTTTTTTCTTACGCCTAACTATAAAAAGTGGATGGTCAATTCTTTTTGTAAATGAAAAGTCAATCCTTTTTATAGTTACTGAATATAAAAAACTCAGATACCAAAGTATAAATCTTTAGGATGTCCTGGATATAGATACAAATCTGGTAAAAATGGACAAACACGGACCTCTGGAAACCAAGAGGTGGGATCAGGTATCATGGAGGTGTAACCACCCCCTGTCGACCGGTCACACTCGCCGTGAGTCCACAGTCAAATCCAAATGAAATACGTGAGGAACGAATCCTCGTCACAATTGGTACAGACGTCTCAACAACCGCCAAAGAAAAGGAAACTCAACATATTACTCAGTGAAATAGAGTAATTGCAAACAAGACTATTATACCGACCGTTAAATTTGCGGAAGGCTGACATCAAACGCGGTTTTCGATATCCCTGTGTCAATAATTTGCCAGTGAGTAGTTTACATCTGTATATGAAATGTTCATATCTTGAACACTCCCTGGCGTATCGGATCAATTGTGAAATACAAACCCCACATGCGGGTGACAGTGGGATATTGCTACTTAAATGTGGAAAATTTACGATGGAAAACCCGAAATCGTCGCGTTGTCGTATAACTTAGTTGCCAATTTCCCGTCTTTGTCTATAGTAAGTAAAATGTCTAAATACGAAGCGTGTGCGCTTGATTCTGTTATATCTTTAATTTCTAGTTTGCTGGGATATATCGCATTGATATATGTATGAAAATTGTCATTATTAATTGACAAAACGTCGTCGATATATTTAAATGTCAATTAAAGGACATCGGTAGCTTTTTATTCTTAAAATAAAGGAGCACAATTGGTTCCCATAGGAATGTCGACAGTTTATTGAAAAACCACGTCTCCGAACATTACAAATATATTGTCCCTTAGAAACGCCAGCATGTTTTTATATCAACTTCAGTGTATTTATGTGTAGAATCACAGTGGTGTTGAACATGATAACCAATCACTAGATATTTTCACCTTTAGTGGAAAAAACAATTGTCTATGATGCTAAAAAGTCTTTCTTTTATTTTTATGTGAAATTGTTGTGTTAAGAGTAGGGAAGTCGTATGTTTTGATACTGTGAATTTGAGAAAAATTGTGAGCCTCCAAATTTTCAAAAAATTGTTTAGAATTTTGTGATTAAAAACATTGCCAATGTTTAAAGCGTTTGTACCTTTATTTGTAAAGTCAAGTGTAAGGAAAAGACGTTTCTGTTCAGAAGTCATCGTTTGTAACGCGTGTATCGTGTATTACGTTTCGGATGATGAGGCATTTTCATCGATTTAATGGTTTCTGATAAACGTCCTATACAATTTTCATGCCACGTTCAATCATTCGGTTGATTCCCTTGCCGACCATCAGATTCCACCCTTTGTAAATATTTTATTGCAAATTCTACTTGTGCAATTTAACTTTTATTTCCCCGCCTATGGTGTATGGAGCTCAATTAGTAGGGAAACTGAATATATATTTTACATACGTAATAAAAATTGATGAAAACGTGTATATCGAGCTCGATTCTTTGACAAAATGAACTGCTGTACGTTTTATAATTGATAAAATAATTAAAGATAATATAAATACTTACTTGTATTTTGGCATTCCAAGCGCTACTTGTATTTATGTCTCTGACATTTCCCTGTTTGTATTTGATGCTCCGATAATACAGGCAGTTCTAAAATATAATTCTACCAAACCTTAATGAACTGAAGATATAACCCTGTTTCGAAATAGAATGATACAAACATTCTAGGTTTTCGTTATTGAAGTGGAGTGAATTATGCTCTCTCTCTCCTCTCTCTCTCCCCCTTTCTCTCTCTCTCTCTCTCTCCTCTGTAATATGCAATATCAATAATGTTTTTGTTATATTTATTACCCGGTAATAAATCAAGCGCCATCTTAATCAGCAATTTTTCAGATATTATTTCAAAAGCTCACATTGCATCTACGATGCCATGCCCCCTTTCATCGTCATATATCGTAGTATGTAATACAATCCCAAAACATTGTTACTGGAATCAGAGTGTTCCTTGACAAAACATTGACCGTGCGGCACACGGTATCAAGTGGGCGGGTTATATATAACAGATTTACAATTTCACCCCTCTGGTGAAGGTATGAACGTTGCCTTCAAGCGATGGCTACTTGAATGTAGATTACCTATCGAAATGTATGGGGATTCAAAGATACAGAAAAATATCTTTATATTGTTTGATGAGAAGTAGATCTGCGTGTTAAATGTAAAAGAAATACTCCTAATCACATGGTATATTCTGAATAAGGAAGAATACCATTGTGCATAACCAGAAAGATATCAATTTTAAAATATTGGTTAAAACTACTAACTACAGAAAATTGCATTCTTAAATCAATTTACAATTATATGTATTTTAACGTAGATACACAATTAAACTGTATAAGCCAAGTCAAAATCTTGTTATTTAGTATTGGACTTGGATATGTGTGGTATTCACATAATGTTTTGAATAGTGATATTTTTCTTAATATATGTAAATCTCGTCTGGCTGATATTTTTATTCAAGAAATGCATTGTTATTTTTAAGATATTGATACCGATACTTTTTGATACTTACAGTATTATCTTCGTAAATGATTACCAGGTCCGTTATAGCAAAATTTAGAATATCCTCGCATAGTCTATTTATTGAAAAGGGTCGATATAAAAACGTACCCAGAGTAAAAGAATACTATTATGTTATTCTAACGACATTGAACATGAGTATCATCAAAATTCAGCGAATTACGCTTTAGGTTTATTAAACGATTTTACTACAGAAATTATTCTACGTTCAAACTTGTCCAGTTACTTTTGGCAAAAAACAAAACAAAACAGGAAAACCTTATGTAATCTATCAAACTTTCTTACTCGAGCTTTGAAACGTACATCCACTAATTAATGTATTATTTGTTATTTTATGTACATGGCCATACCTCCAAAGTTCAATCCACTGTTTACTTGAATGTGTATTTCATTGTATATATGTTTGTATTTGTAACAATACTGTGTATATTGCGCTAATTGGCCGAAAAGTTAAAGGCTTATAAGTAAAATTGAAGAAGTACCAATCAATAATCAATTCTCAAGTCCATTATAACACGACGAATTAGATGTGAAAATGGTCTCAATATGAAGAACAATTACAAATCCCAAACGGGATAAGACCAGGTGTCCAGAAGGAGTCAGTGTCTTCTGCTGGCATGCCACACCCGTCGCAAATGTTCCATGAAAACCTTTCTAGTTCGATGAACGGGTCAAATTCGGTAAAAAGGACAAGTTTGGTGATGAGATCAAGTACGGTGAAAAGCATGATTGGTGAAACGGAGTCACTGTCTGTTGTCGTGATCCAGAATACTATCTAATATCTGTGAGAGGGGGACTTCATAATGTTTAACAAGATCCCCGTATCGACAATGAAACTTCTTAAACGACGACTCCAAGCGTTCAACAACGTAACCTTGTGTAAGTAGTTTATTTGCTAGTCGTTTAGCTCTCAGAATAAAACATTCATAAGAAGAGCATGCCATGCCATAACGTTGTTGTGAAATGAAAACGCCATAGGCAGGATAAGATGGAACATTACTACTTAAAACGGGAAGTGTGTGATATGGAAATTGAAATCGTCTCGTGTGTCATAGAGGGATGTGTGAAGTTGATCGTCTTTTCCAATCGACAGAAGTAAATCTAGGTAAGAAGCAGATGTGTTGCTGTCTGTCGACTCATTGATCTCTAGCTCAATAGGATACATTTGGCCGAGGTAATTCTAAAATTCTGAATTATTTATGGACGGAACATCGTCGATATATCTGTGACTAAAATTGAACAGAGATGTTAATTGTTTGTTTCCTTTGCAGAGCAGAGACTGTATAGATTCCGCTTTATATGAATACAAAAAAATTGTCAGCCAAGAGAGGTGCACAATTGGTACCCATAGGAATGCCGACAATCTGCTGGCAACTTTTCCACGAAGATGTTTTCTACTAGGAATCCCAGCATCTTGATAATATTGTCTTCAGTGTACTTGTTACTGGAATCAGAGTGTTCCTTGACAAAATAAGGTTCTCCATGACCTAACACCAAATATTTATATCTGCAATTTCCATTTTTGTATACAAAAGAGTATAGTATAATAGATGTTAATCTGTTTTTGAGTTTTTGATGAGGGATTGTTGTGTAAAGGGTCGAAAAATCAAAAGACTTGATGCTTGTAATATGTTTGAAATTTGGGGGTTTTAAATGTTTCAACGATTCCTTTGAATTCTATAGGATCCACATCTGATTGACGCCGCTTCTTGAGTAGGTCGTTATACAGTACTTCTGAAGACCTTGTTTAATGTTTGTTAGAAGCTTGGTAAGCAAAATAGATAAAGGCTTGGTGGAACACTTAGATGATCCCGCAATGAAGCGGTGTTTATAGGAGATTTTTGTGCATCTTCGGAATCCAATAAATATATGGCAATTCAAGCTCCGTGTAACTTGTGGGTATTCCAAACGAAGCGAGAATGGATTTATGATTATCTTATATTTCAGAGAGTATGTAGGATTTCCAGGAACTGTGTTAAGTCCAAGTTCCTCTTGTAGGATGCTGAAGTAGAATCGCCTGCAGACAAATGTGAAGTTGTTAGATGCTTTGTCAGCAGGAACGATGATAAAATTTTCATGGAAACCGAAACGTTCTCTGACAACATCAGGGTCACGAAAAATTGAATTGTGGTTTGTGTTGACACAATGTTTAAGTCGTTGAATTCTTCGTTTAAGAACATTACTGATCGACTTAATTCCCCTTGAAAGAGTATCAGGTTCGACATCTTCTTTTTTAGCCCAGCGTATGGCGTACTCGTTTATTTATGTTCATTAGTCCTGACAGCTTTGAATAATCTGTTGTACGGAATGTCCAAAATAATACCATGAAATCGATACTCTGGAGAACCAGCATCGGTAAAACATACCGTCATCGTAGATTTGTACAAGTCATGTAATGTTTTCAATGGGAGTGAGTACAGTTTTGTACTAATATGATGCAGACCTAATTGACGATTGACGAATGGTAGAAGACCATCGATTGAGACATTATGAATCTCGGGCTTGTTATATTTCCTTGAGCCATGGCTGCGATGTCTCCTGCTGGTTAGGTCAAATAGGTTTAAAACATTTACCAACTGGCATCCAGGACTGGTAAGATTCCCTACGCTATTGACATGGTCGTTGCATCCATATGGTGCAGCAGTTCCCAGCTGTCGAATCCAGTGTTCTTCCCGTTTTCGTCGAAAAGGGGTGCTTAAGTTAGGGTTGTTTGTGGGATGATATATCTTTTCTAAAATACGGACTCTTAGGGAAAGGATAGAATGATCAGGCAGATTATAATGTCTGTATAGTAACTGGTTACCGATGATTAATCTGGAATCGATGTCCGGACATTCTACTACTAATCTTTACCTTGGTTTCACCCACATATAATATCCCACAAAGAGAACATTCAATAGCGTATACTAAGTTGGTAGACTTACACGAGAGGTTCTCGAAGCTGTGTGTTGAAAATGAACGTTTTGTTAGGTTGGATGTAAATGAATTGTCAGTAATGAATATATAACAAGTTTTGCAATTTTTGCTACAGCATTTAGAAATTATGCTGTCAGTGAAGGTAAACTGGTAGTCTTTCATTACATCAACCACGTTCACTTGACATTGCTTGGAATTGGAATGAACCTATCCGCATTACCATACCATAATTTCGTCATCACTGAAGATGTGACTTGAGTTAATTATGTCCCTTAGGACCACGCGAGGGACACCTGTGGTAGCTGACATACCCGTGTCCTGAGGTATGACAGTTTGACACGTTTTCAAAGTGGGCGACGTGTCAGCCTCTATGTTACTTTTTTTGTCTTACATTCATGAAGATGTACTACCCGACAAGTTTCCTCGGGGACAAGGAGTCCACCTGTAGCGATACATGGCTAGTGGTAAAAAGTAAAATTGAAGAAGTACCAATCAATATTCTAAACTCAGGTCCATCATAACAAGACGAATTAGATGTGCAAATGGTCTCAACATGAAGAATAATTACGAATCTTAAACGGGATAAAACCAGGCGTCCAGAAGGAGTCAGCGTCTTCTGCTGGCATGTCACACCCGTCAAAAATGTTCCATGGAAAACTTTCTATGTTTATTAGTTTAATCGATGTTCTATTAATTGTGGACATCTAATCTGGAAACTGGAAGACTCATGGAGAAAATATGCAAGTGTCAAAAGCACGTGCGTGCATAACTTTGCTGATTTGGACCAATGGCGCAGGTGCCGATTCGTTTCTTATGGTTTCCAGATTAGATTCGACATCATCTAGTTACCGGTACTATGGCGACATAAATAACTGACAAGTAGGTGTCACATCCGATCATAAACACTATATTAAGCTTTTTGACTTGCTTGATAATTATCTCGGCGTTATTATCTAGGCAAGATAAATTTATAATGATGTCGACATCTTCTCATTTTATGTCGACATAATCACAAAATTATGTCGACATCTTTAGGTCGTAAGTCAGCAACTCGATGGCAGAAATATAGAAACGTCAAATTTATTCTCAAAACCATATAACGCTAAAATTAATTTTAATCATCCGTTTAAAATATAAAGACTGTCGACATCTACCAGATCCTGAACATTTTTCTGTCTGGGCATATCCTACCCACACTCGTACAGAGTACATTGAGTAGATCCGGTGAATATTCTACACTAGAATGCTAATGATTGGTACTTAAGAACAAATTGCTCACTTTTGGTTTCTGGTTGAATTAAAATACATTATAATATTTCGGTATAAATATTTTGGTAAATTTACATCACAGTATAGTAATATATAAGTTGCTACACATACACACACATATTCCCGTCCTCAGAATGACACTCACTAAAATATTTATCAAAATACCAACGTACCTACTCAGGAGATGCTTTTGTATCTGTGTCCTGGACATCCTAAATATTTATACTTTGGTATCTGAGATGTTTTATATCCTACAAATAATTTTAATTGTTTCTATTATCTATACCAAGTCTAATGTATTTTCTCACTTGACAGAACACACAGGTCATCCTCAGAGTATACGTACGCCAGCTTACCAAATCGATACAGTGATTGACAAGCGACTAACTGTCAAACTGAGTTACCTGTTCAGATACTGCGCGGTCCTAAAACTTCCTCTTTAAAAGAAACAAGAAAAATTTGATGTAAAGCATCAATTCGCCGCCAAAGGTATTTCAAAGGAAGTTTGGGAATAAATGAATGCAAGCTTTCAGTTACTTAATATCTATTACGACAAAAAGTCCCACCAGATAACATTTTTGTGAAAACAGAGTCAACAGAACTAATTTAACAGCGATTTCTCGTCAACTAACACCAAGTTCACAGACAGTAGTGAGAAATGGAGTGGTCATCATGTTCCTGGTCAAATTCATCCAGTGTAATCATTCATTTTAGTAGTGTTTATATAGCAATTGACATCAGCGATGTAGCAATGTCTATATATGTAAAAGTTTACAAAATGACAGTTGCAGTAATTTTCACTGTTCTGCATAATGGTTGTCAACAATGGTGAAGAACTTGGATTTTTTTTTTAAAGAAAATGTATTAAATATTAGTATATATCAAGAATATAAAACGTAATTTAGAAAAACATTTATGGAATAATTCAGAATTATTTTTTTTTAAAACAAGTCCATATTCCAGTCTGTTTCGTTCATTGTTGGCCTAGCCGGCTCGAGTGGTTCGATCTTGTTTAACATGATAATTCTGACTTTATCCATTATTACACAAAACTCGTGTTAAAAGTAAACATTTTATTATATGTAGACTTTAACATGTACTACATGTACTACAGTTTTTTTATGTCGAAATAAAAGTAAAAATGGTGTGCTTCGGTAATTAAGGTCTGTTTCGGTAAATCGTCCGACCCGTTTTCACTTTGCTGTTCTCCCAATCATCAATATTTCATACGACACATTTCGTTTTCGGTGTTATATTTATTCCGTTTTGCACAAACGAAATCATTTTAAATGATAAAAAACATTTTGTTCCAAATTTCCGTCGTCCACTAAACTTATATAATAGGATATCATGCTCTTATCAAAATCAAAAGCAATCACGTAATGATTGCTCCCATCATTTCGACTAATGTCTCCCACTTATCGTTATTTCAAAAATACGAATCGCGGTATTATACCTTAATTGCATTAAAAAAATTTAGATGCTGATTATTTATGAAACAAACCAACATCACTTTCATATCTGAAATTTAATAGCGTTTTTGCCTCAAATAAAATTACTACGTCATTACTTCCGCGTTCAGAGAAACTAACAGCTCCTTCCATATACTACTTCCTAACTTAATTTGAAATCTATTCGCCGCCTCCTGGCGGCGAATAAATATAATCAAAGTATTGAAAGCCGGGCTTATACACAAGTAATAATTTTGCCTATTTTCATTCTGTTGGTTTTATTGAATCATCAATACTCTCAAACCGTGTTTTATTTCTTTATTCATACATAGACCTATATCTATATAAAAATTTCATTCATAAATTTATTTATTCATTTATACATGTAACCTATCTAAGTATTTGTTTATATATCTATTTATTTATATACATATTTATTTATCTATCTATTTATTTGTTAATCAATGTATACATTATTTTGTTTATTTATACATTTAATAATTTGACTCTGTCTATTAATTTATTTATCATAGGGCTGGAGAGTCTCGTTTATATTCATTTCCGGTTTATGACATCCGGGCACCAGTTAATCAATTCCCCTCTGTTTTGCCTACGGCCGAACAATTAAATTTTTATGATCAGCGATATATAAAGTTTAATATATGTTATTTAACCACTTTAATTAATTTCCCCAAAAGTTATAATCAATCAATGTCAAAAAATGTATTTAATTCAACATTTTTTCAATACTATTTACTTGAAACTCTCCTAACTGTATCACAGAGGAAAGGGAAAGTCCCGAGAAATTCGGAAGTCGTAGACGGATTCTATAATGCGAAGTGGAAAAAGCCCGAGCATAAAATTGATTTCAGTTTTGGCAGAATAATTCAATTTCTAGTACTTTTATAACTACTCGTTATAAAAACAATCCTTAGTGAAATAGTACGTTCATTAAACACGACGTGTATCTCCTATTAATTACGTGAATCAGACCTTGATACGTTGGATGCTTCGGAGGAGGCAACTGTAACCATTGCGGCCGATGTAGCGTGTACTCTGCAAGAACGTTAACCCGAATAATTCAGTCGTTATATTCCGCTCACTACGATCACTACATTAACGCCTGAATGCATACAGTGTGTAAATGCGTCAGACCGGATATTTATACCGCGATGGATTCTGGGTATTTTCATGATGCATTGTGGGAATTAATCGATTTGGCGCTAAATTTATGATGACAGGATGTAAACAATTGCACGTGTTATAAGGGGTCATAAAATTCTCTGAGCCAACACTTGTCGGCGCCCTTGTCGGCACCTCTCATCTCAACGGGAGAGAAGCAAAAATCACTGAGGCGTGAAGGCTGCTCGTTTCTGTTGGTAATCTACCTGTAAAACTGATGTCCAGCATGAATATTTGAGAGGTTATAATATATAACAGGCTGTGAAAAGTTTAGAAGAATTTGAGTTTTAAAATTTAAGAAATTATTCGATGCATTGCATGTATGGCTATTATTTTTATTGCATGTCAGATTTTAGCATCCGTAATAACGATGTACGTCGGTCACCTTCTGACATAAATTCGGTTTTAAAAAGACTAATCTATTCAAATGTTAATTTTTTTTCATACTCTGTTGCATGTTTGTTTTTTATTTTAATTAAACTCCGGCGATAGATGTGGAAGTCGAAATGTGATCGTCGAAAATACGAGTGAAAAAATAGAATCTAGCATTTCGTGATTTGAGGATTCCATCATTAATTGAAAAAAATATACATATGATAGAAATATTATCAATATGTAGCACAATTAAGATTTATTGTTCGTATAAAATTTCATGTGCCGAAGTTGTCATCCCGAGTAACGCGTATAGCTACTGTCGTGACATCATTCTGAGATATCTCTGTCGTCGAAAGAAAAAAATAATAAAACTTATCAATGTTTTGACTTTTGAATATCTAGGAATGTAATATGGAACAAAATACAGGATTCGGGACATAAATATTCGCCACTTTTATTATTTTCTTCTTTGTTTTATATAAACCCACAAATTTTTTTTTTATCCACTAATTTTAAACAAAATTTTAAACAATTTATTTTACATGAAGAAAATTGAAATTATATTTGATGTTCTCTTTGCACTGCTTGTATCGCTTCGTCAAACTCCATCTTGTTTTTAATTTGTATTCTGTCCGGAAGCAGGCTATGCGCAGAATCAGTAAATAAAGCAATTTGATTGGGTTCCCTGGTTCAGGGTACGCTGACGCGCTTTCAGAGAGCTAAGCATTCAAGCCCTCATTGGTAGAGGGCGCAGAATTATTCGAGTTACAAGAACGTATATAGTTCTAGTTCCGTTTCCGGAAATCTGGTTTTACAACTTCCGGTGTGAGGACTGCAAGAAAACTAATGTACTTTCATTTTGTTTACTTTCTTCCGGTGTGTTTATCGCTTGAAAGAAAACAATTATATTGGTCAAATTGAACTGAATTGACGATATAAGAAAGTCAATTGATGAAAGTAATTATATTTTAATGATTGTAGTTTAAGCTATGTATTTTTATCGTTTATTTACGTCGCAAAATAAATAACCGGCGCGGAAGTGGCGGGGTGACTGTGATATTCGCAAGTATAGATATAGTTATCGGTCAATATTTGGGAAATACACAAACAATCTATTTTCAAGATGATTGTGAAAGGAAGACATTTAATTAAAATTAGCCTTTGCTTATCGACTTAATTTTTACAAATCTCAAAGATGTGGTGAGTTACAACGACGAATCTATATTTGGATAGGATATTTAATGACAGGAAATGTAGACCTGTAATGACAATAGTTTTGGGGTAGGGTATAATGTCAGGAAAATAGGCCTATAATAATGTGGATGTCAAGAAAAACAAGTTTCATTTTTTTTCTTTATTTTTTTATGTACAATAAATGTATTTAGTTTTTATATATATTTAAAATATACAACCATAAAGTGGTAGAAGCATTTTTGTTTTTAAAAGAGGCAAAGGGTATATATAATGAAAGGAAAACTAGTTTACAAGTTTATTGTTATGTTTTTTCTTAAGAAATTCAAGTGATGGTAGCTTTTTTTTTTTTAAGTTTGTGGTTACTAGTATTACCTATACACCTATGCTGTACATGTATAGCATAGATGTATAGGGTATACTAGTAACCACAAACTGGTTGGTACAAATTAACCAGACATTGACTGCATGTAGTAATTAATTTTTCAAGACATGAAAAAAAAATTACAAAAACACACACATAAAAATCATTGATTTGTTATCAACTTACAAACACAAAAAAATTAGAATCTTTTCATTTATAAATAAACTTATTTTCTGTCCAATTAATTTACTGAAATTTATTGAAGTTCAAAATAAATTCATAGCTGGTGGTGTTGTGGAAAGCCTTTTACCTCACAAGTTAGAGGTGTTGGGTTAGAATCTGGGTCAGACCCAATACTTTTTAACATAGGGAAGGTGTAGTCATTGGAATAAGTATTATGTGAAACTCACGATTCTGTCAAATTAGACTGAAAACCCCAAACACTTCTGTCATGGTAGACATCACACAATAAACACTACATTGTCATAATGTTGACCACCAACTGGCCTCGAGGTCCATCAGGTTAATTGAAGGTTCAATTCTGAGAAATTAAAGGTAGTCCAAAGGTTCAATGACCTGGAGTTAAACAATTTCCACTGACACACATGATGCCACAAACATTATACATGTAACATAAACCTTGCCCTGCCACCACTTCACTTTCAATCTGGCACCACTCAGTCCTTGTTACAAATTCTTGTAACTAGATATACGTGCATACCTCTTATCAGTGCACCATGCAGAACAATCTAAGATTTCTTTTGTACAGTAATGGCTGTTTTCATTATTTGAACAAATTTAAACATAATGACTAGGCCCTATATGATATATTTTAGTGGCATGAAAGAAAAGGTCTCTACTACAGTAATGTGTGTTAAAGCAAGTGATGGAAGAGGTAAAAGTGCATCATCATCATCACCATCATCATCATCATCATTATCATCTCCTTTTTCCAGTATCTACTAAATAAAGTTATTTTTTAATTCCTGGAGATTTTAAGGGAGATAACTCTTACACATCATACATTATCACATATTTCTGACATGTTCTCAAAATCTAGGCCTACATGACATTTTTGTATGGAAGTAACATATATCACCATAATGGGTTTAGTATTGTGAATTTATAAATGTAATACTTTTGAAAGGTTTTTATTACTTTTTCACTCTCAGGTCTCACTTGTAGGTCATATTTCAAATTTTGCTTGATAATCATGACTAGCTGAGAGGCTGTAGATATTATTGATTTTTTTTTAGATTTAATAATTATTCTAATTTGTAGCTGCTCACAAACTTCAGGTAATTAATATTGACTTAATTAATCTATTAAACCCCTGGTCAAAATAAAATTTTGTCAGTAGTAATATATTTTACTATTTTAAATGCAGGTCATGTAAAACTAGTTCAAAATACAATTTTGTCCAATATTTTTGGTGGTCATGTTTCATCACACTCAACACAATCATGTAGCAGAGCACCTATGCCTTAAAAGTGAAAAAAAAATCTTGGGAGGATGTGAAACAACAATATAACACCTAGTAGGGTTCATCTAGCTGAGTACAGTGAGTAGTGATAACTGATTATATACTGATGTAAACACTTTCATCACATGTCAGAAATATGCGATAATGTGTGATGTGTAATAGTTATGGTAGGCTCTTTTCTATTGGTTTTGACCAGTGTGTTATGTGGGGTTGAAAAGTATAAATCTGACTTTAGATAGGGCTGTTATATTGTATTATATACTGATTATAGGTAGGGCTGATACATAATATCATAAACTGACTATATGTAAGGCTGATATATAATATCATATATTGACTATAGAAAGGGCTGACATATAATATTATACACTGACTACAGATAAGGCTGATATATAATATTATACACTGACTATAGGTAGGGATAATATATAATATTATACACTGACTATAGGTAGGGCTGATATATAATATTATGTACTGACTACAGAAAGGGCTGATATATTATACACTGACTATAGATGGAGCTGATATATAATATTATGTACTGACTATAGATAGGGCTGATATGATATATAATATAATATACTGACCATAGGTAGGGGTGATATATAATAATATGTACTGACTATAGATAGGGCTGATATATAATATTATACACTGACTATAGATGGGGCTGAGATATAATTTTATACACTGACTATAGATAGGGATGATAAATAATATTATACACTGACTATAGTTAAGGCTGATGAATAATATAATGTACTGACTATAGGTAGGGCTGATATATAATATTATACACTGACTATATGTAGGGCTGATAAATAATATTATACACTGACTATAGATAAGGCTTATATGATATTTAATATTATATACTGACTATAGGTAGGGCTGATATATAATATTATGCACTGACTAAAGGTAGGGCTGATAAATAATATTATACACTGACTATAGATAGGGCTGATATGATATATAATATTATATACTGACTATAGGTAGGGTTAATATATAATATTATATACTGACTATAGATAGGGCTGATATGATATATAATATAATATACTGACTATAGGTAGGGCTAATATATAATATTGTATACTGACTATACATGTAGGTAGGGCTGATATATAATATTATACACTGGCTATAGGTAGGGCTGATATGATATATAATATTATATCCTGACTATAGGTAGGACTGATATATAATATTATACACTGACTATAGGTAGGGCTGATATGATATATATTATGTATTGACTATAGGTAGGGCTGATATGATATATAATATACACTGACTATAGATGGGGCTTGAAACTCACTTGTCAGTTAGACAGATATAAAAAGTGAGTTTCACTAGTGATACACATCTCACTAGTAATACATATCTCACTAGTGAGATCCCTATAACTAATGATACATATCTCACTAAGTATCTCACTTAATACTTTGTCCAAAAGGTATATCTAAACTCCAACTGTTTTGAATGATAGATGTCCCAATATTTGTGATGCATGTATATAACATTGTGCTTGGAAGTTCTCACTCTACACAGTGAGATCCCATCTCACTTAATGAGTTGTCAGCACATACAAATTTATTTAAAACTCACTGTTGTCAGTAAGACACATCTCACTATTTGTCTCACTGTGCTCATTGTAATTCATCTCACTCATTCTTTTGCCTATCCAAAATATATCTAAACTCTCACTTTTGTGAGTGAGATACATCTTGCTATTTGTGAGGCCAGTGCTATTTATAAGTTCTCATAGTACCAAGTGAGATCCATTTCACTAACTGTTTTGTCAGCACAAAATTGTCAGGTTGATATACATCTTACTACTGAGATTCATATCACTAATAATACACAACTTACGAGTGAGATTTGATTAATACTTTCCAAAAATATATCTTAACTCTTCCTGTTGTGATTAAGAGACATCTCACTATTTTGAGGTCAATTTCTAATGTTGTAAATAAGTTCTCACAGTAACTTCTGAGACCAGTCTCATTTGATGTGTTATCAGCACATACAAGGTTATTTGAAACTCATTGTTGTCAGGATACAGATCCCATTAGTGATACATATCTCACTAGTGAGATCCATATACTAGTAATACAATCTCACAAGTGAAATCCATATACACATCTCACTCATGATGCACATCTCACTGGTGAGATCTATCTTACTTAATACTTTGTCCAAAAGACCTCTAAACTCTCACTGGTGTGAGTGGTAGATGTCTCACTATTTCTGATTCTTTATGAAACATTAATAATAATACACAACTAACTAGCAAGATGTGATCCATCTCACTAAATATTTTGCATGTCAAAATTTGTCTAAGTTCTATCTAACATATTGTTTATAAGTTCTCACTATAATGAGTCAGACCAATCTGACCAATATTTTATCATAGCAGTTATTTGAAACTCACAGTTGTCACTGAGACACCTCTCATGATCACTGTATTTAGTGAGATCTTTCTCAATATTTTGTCTGTCAAAAAATGTCTTAATGTTTGTGAGGCCAGTTTCTAACATGTTGTTTATAAGTTCTCAAGGTACCCAGTGAGACCAGTCTCACTTAGTGTTTTGTCAGCACATACAAAGTTATTCTAAACTCACTTTTGCTAGTGAAATATCTCACTAATTCTATTTTCAGTATCTAACATGGTATTTACCAGTTCTCACTACCTAGTGAGAACCATCTCACTTAATGTAATGTCAGCATATACAAAGTTATAATAAATTCACTTTAGTCAATGAGACACATCTCACTATTTGTCTCACTGTGCAAACTGAGATTTCTCTAACTTATACTGTTTAAAAAATACATATCTAAGCTCTCACTGTTGTGAGTGAGATATGTCTTGAATACCTCCATAATACAATGTAGTATATGCTTTTTTTTTTAACATGCCACATCTACTGTAACACTGCTTAATTTGAAAAAAAAATACATCTATCACTTCCTATGGAAAAGAATGGGTGAATGTATAGTTATTTCCTGGTTTGAAATATATATATATATTAACAACAAATTTACACAGATTGACACACATTGGCCATGCATTCAATGACTATATGTGAAATTTATTTAATGATTTAAATGATATCTGAAACATTGGATACATGCTAAAATTACATATCATTATTAGCAGTACTAAATAGTTCAGTATAGAATGATATTTTTCATTTCTTCACCAAATAGTAGACATGTGCTAAAGATATTACAACATATAAAAAGCAGATGCCAAGGAATATTGGACTCTTTATCAGAATTTTAAAAAAAAATCTCTCGCCTTGGAAAAAATATCTTTTAAAAAAATATTTTATATACATTTTTCAAAATTCAAAGCGAAATGTGTTTTCTGTCAAATTTGCATAAAATTTACACAAAATAGAGAATGTTCAACATGCTCATAGTTTTAGAAAATGCAGGTTAAAACTTGAAATTTATTTTCAAATGTTGTATTTCATGTCATTTGTTATAGCTTTATGAGATAAATTCAGGAAATTTAAATAATAATGGTAATGCATTTCTGAGAGAGAGAGAGAGAGAGAGAGAGAGAGAGAGAGAGAGAGAGAGAGAGAGAGAGATTGTCCATGTTGCTATGCCTATGTTAAGCAATGTACAAATGTACATATTACCCCTCACTGTAATTAGAAACATCTATCTTACTACAATGATTATCAGTACAAAATATGGCATTCAACAGTATTCAGTGTTATCTCCAAGATGTATCTTACTTAGGTAATGTCTCACTCAAATACTCAGTGGTGGATCCAGAATTTTTTCAAAGGGGTTGTTGAGGTGTAACATATTATGGTACAATTTAACATTGTTATATTTCAAAATTTATTAAAAAGTATTATTATTATAAACCTAGTGTTTTTAAGCTAATTCAGTTACTGAGTGTGAACAATGTTAAGGAAATTTGTAGTTTAGGTACATATTTACACTTAGCCTGTAGAACTAGAAATTCTTTGTAATACTGCTCTCCATGTGTATGTTTACATAATTATATGATAATGTTAAGTGTGTTATGTGAAGTGTTATTGTAATATTACTTTTTTTTCTTCTCACCATTGTGTATTCAGCCATTCACTCCTGTATATATTGTATATATGTTTGTACCAATGAGCCAATGGCTTATGGAATAAAATGAACTTGAACTTGAACTTGTTATACACAAATCATTAAACTAATTTTTACCTATTGTTTGGCTAACTGAGAGGCAGGTATCCACCGCTATTCATGAAATTTTCTGAAGTACCAAATCATTATTTAATTCAGATACAAAATAGTAACATTTTTAAATACTCAGACGTATAATGTTTGGCTATGCCCTTTCAAAGACAGTAGCTAAACAAACAAAACCAATATCTAATAAATATAATTGTTGGAGTTACAAGTCTAATATGAAAGAATCATGGTTTTCACTTAATTCTGATACAAAATAAATGCAATTTCTTTTCACTATAGAGGGGGCCTCCATGGCCGAGTGGTTAGAGCATTGCGCTTTAAATCACACGGCCTCTCACTTCTGGTTCGAATCCCGCTAGGGTCATTTCGAATTAAGTGGGAAAGTTTGCCATTTTTCTTGCGGAAGGTTGGTGGTCTTTACCCGGGTAACCGGGGTTTCTCCTCCACCAATAAAAACTGGATGTCATCATATGACTGAAAAATTGTTGAGTATGGCGTAAAACAAAAAATCAAATCAAATCAAATTTTCACTATAAGATGTCATCAGCTGACTTCTTAATGTCAAGCATGTGTCAAATAATATTATATCTTGGACTTGCACTTAAAAAAAATGGTCTGGCTGAGCAACTATGAGAGGCTAGTGGTACTGTATTAATAGATCCACATTATGGTGATTAACAGATATTTTCTGTGGTTGTTTTATTTTTGCAGTTTGATTAAAATCATGGAAATTGAAATCGCAAATTTGAAAGCAGTTGGGGTGTGGTCAAACTGACAAAACTATTAAAACTACAGCAAAAATATGTCACCCTTGTCATTACTGAAGTAATGTTCTTGATTTTTAAAGAAAATTACAGAAAATAAATTAAGCTATTTTAATAGCATAGTAGTGAATTTCACAAATCTTGATTCTGAATGGATATATTCTGAAAATAAGTTTATTAATAAATGAATAAATTCCAATATTGTGTGTGTGTGTGTGTGTGTGTGGTATCTTGATAATAAATTGATAATTGTAATGTGTGTTTCTTTAGCATTCTACCCTTTGCTCATCTTGTCATCATTGTGACCATAAAAAATATTTTTAAAACCAAAAATGCTTCCACCACTTTATCGTTGTATATTTTTAGTATATATAAAAACTAAATACATTTATTGTACATAAAAAAATAAAGAAAAAAAAATGAAACTTGTTTTTCTTGAAACCTGATTATTATAGGCCTATTTTCCTGACATTATACCCTACCCAAAACTATTGTCATTATAGGTCTACATTTTCCTGTCCAATTATAGATTCGTCGTTGTAACCCACCACATCTTTGAGATTTGTAAAAATTAAGTCGATAAGCAAAAGCTAATTTTAATTAAATGTCTTCCTTTCACAATCATCTTGAAAATAGATTGTTTGTGTATTTCCCATAGATTGACCGATAAATATATCTATACTTGCGAATATCAGTCACCCCGACACTTCCGCGCCGGTTAAAGGGATACATTTATCTATTTTGCGACGTAAATAAACTATAAAAATACATAGCTTAAACTACAATCATTAAAATATAATATAATTATTTTCATCAATTGACTTTCTTATATCGTCAATTCAGTTCAATTTGACCAATATAATTGTTTTCTTTCAAGCGATAAACACACCGGAAGAAAGTAGACAAAATGAAAGTACATTGGTTTTCTTGCAGTCCTCTAACTCGAATGATTCTGCGCCCTCTACCAATGAGGGCTTGAATGCTCAGCTCTCTGAAAGCGCGTCAGCGTACCCTGAACCAGGGAACCCAATCAAATTGCTTTATTTACTGATTCTGCGCATAGCCTGCTTCCGGGACAGAATACAAATTAAAAACAAGATGGAGTTTTGACGAAGCGATACAAGCAGTGCAAAGAGAACATCAAATATAATTTCAATTTTCTTCATGTAAAATAAATTGTTTAAAATTTTGTTTAAAATTAGTGGATAAAAAAAAATTTGTGGGTTTATATAAAACAAAGAAGAAAATAATAAAAGTGGCGAATATTTATGTCCCGAATCCTGTATTTTGTTCCATATTACATTCCTAGATATTCAAAAGTCAAAACATTGATAAGTTTTATTATTTTTTTCTTTCGACGACAGAGATATCTCAGAATGATGTCACGGCAGTAGCTATACGCGTTACTCGGGATGACAACTTCGGCACATGAAATTTTATACGAACAATAAATGTTTAATTGTGCTACATATTGATAATATTTCTATCATATGTATATTTTTTTCAATTAATGATGGAATCCTCAAATCACGAAATGCTAGATTCTATTTTTTCACTCGTATTTTCGACGATCACATTTCGACTTCCACATCTATCGCCGGAGTTTAATTAAAATATAAAAAACAAACATGCAACAGAGTATGAAAAAAAATTAACATTTGAATAGATTAGTCTTTTTAAAACCGAATTTATGTCAGAAGGTGACCGACGTACATCGTTATTACGGATGCTAAAATCTGACATGCAATAAAAATAATAGCCATACATGCAATGCATCGAATAATTTCTTAAATTTTAAAACTCAAATTCTTCTAACTTTTCACAGCCTGTTATATATTATAACCTCTCAAATATTCATGCTGGACATCAGTTTTACAGGTAGATTACCAACAGAACGAGCAGCCTTCACGCCTCAGTGATTTTTGCTTCTCTCCCGTTGAGATGAGAGGTGCCGACAAGGGGCCGCCGACAAGTGTTGGCTCAGAGAATTTTATGACACCCCTTATAACACGTGCAATTGTTTACATCCTGTCATCATAAATTTAGCGCCAAATCGGATTAATTCCCACAATGCATCATGAAAATACCCAGAATCCATCGCGGTATAAATATCCGGTCTGACGCATTTACACACTGTATGCATTCAGGCGTTAATGTAGTGATCGTAGTGAGCGGAATATAACGACTGAATTATTCGGGTTAGCAGTCCTCACACCGGAAGTTGTAAAACCAGATTTCCGGAAACGGAACTAGAACTATACACGTTCTTGCAGAGTACACGCTACACCGACATACTCGGGGAAGTTTCACTGCTACGGGAGATAACCCATACTGTCAGAATCACCATGGACGAAATGCAAACTCGTTTCCGCAAGTGAGTGTAGCTTGCACAGCTGTAATTTTGGCATAATTTTGAAGAAGACGGTTCAGACTATTAAATATCCAAATGATACAGATCCGTATAAATATTTATTTTCATTACCTTATATTTTTTTAAACAATGCCATGTTACTTTTTACCTAGTTACTGCCTGGGAGGTGATTTTCTTGCAATCTCTCGGTGATCACGTGCCGAGACTTTCAGGCCCTATTATCTAATAATAATATGTTTATATATGACTGTTTCACAAAAAAATATCAGTGCATTTAGTTCTTATTACTCGTGTTGAAACAACTATATGAACAACACCAAACATTTAATACACTTTTATTTACATTGCATACATATACTATATCATATCGCGCACGTTGTTTCGTTTATTCTGGTGGTACTGCGGAGACCAAAAACTTGCGCTAAAAGACGATTGCGCACAACTCGACGACTGCTACAGCCGGCCATCGCCTTTGGTGTAATGCCAAAGTGATATTTTTATAAAAAGTAATTAGACTTAATCGTTTGAATTCGAATTTAAAATTGATGTAGAGATCCGAAACAGGACGTGGTATCACACAAGGCCGAAAAATAAATTCTAAATGCATTCCTTTCCCATCTATATCGAAATCCATATCTAAGCATCTGAGGAGTTTAGAATGCAAACGGTCCATTAGAAATATTACTTTCGTGTTTATATAAAAATCACAGATACCAAAGTATCAATCGAAAGAAGGTTAACGAGACAATATACAAATCAGGTAAAACTTGGACTCACGCGGACCTCTGGAAATCAAGAGTCGGAGTCAGGTACAGTGGATGATTATGCACTCCCCGTCAAAGTAAAAGTAAGCACATTTGTCGTATAGCTTGGTTGTTAAGTTCCCTTCTCTGTCCACAGTAAGTAAAATGTCCAAGTAGGAAGCATGTGTATTATATTCTGTGAGATCTTTATTTCCAATTTATCGCATTCATATATTAATGAAATCAGTACCAGATATTAATGAAAAAATTATCATTATTAATTGACAAAGATATCGTTGCTATATTTGAATATTAGATCAAAGGCCATATCTAGCTTTTTCGTCTTTTGATTAAGAAAGTATAAAATACACAGCTGATAAAGGTGATTGCTGGAACTTGATAAAATATGTCGAAATAGAAGTTTGATATAGAAAAAAAGATGACATACCTGTTGTTCTTGTTGTTGCTGCTGTCGTTGTTATTGTTGTTCTGGTAAACCACAAATGATTATGTCAACTTTATAGTAATAAATAATGCTCATACTCGAGGTCACTTGTATTTAAGAAACACATCTTGTTTAATTTAACGGCGATCGTTTAATTAGGACGGTACTACATTAAAATTCACGTAAATGCTTTTGAGCTAAATGTCATAATTACCTGTGTCCTTTTTTATCACTTACTGCTAGTCAATTTCCCCGGAAATCTTCGTCTAAAAGGTTATTTTGCCAGTAATGGACACGTAGCAAGATTTCCCTAGGGAAATCAGATTAAACAAACAAGTACAAAACCCGTGGTTTGTTTGAATTACAAAAATATATAAAAATATATAAATGTTTAATGTTTTTTCTTTCAATCTCTTTATGATGTTTATATTGTCATGTTACAACTTCAATACAAATTTATACTTCTTAACTAACGTCTTCTATAGTACAAAAATACTTAGTATATATATATATAAATCCTAGTTACAGAATATAATATAGATGAAATGTGCCTGAAGGGTTTTGTGTATATATGTGTGCAAAGATAAAAATATATTAAAATTAAAAAGACATTGAAGCTGTTATACTTAGTACAATGACAAATAAAAAGAAAGTGTGTGTGTGTGTGTGTGTGTGTGTGTGTGTGTGTGTGTGTGTGTGTGTGTGTTTGTGTGGGGGTGGGTGGGATGGGATGGGGTTTTATCGGTCAAAATTGAGTTTTTCAGATTACTATAAAACATAATTCATATATTTTACCTGTACAGTTATTTTTTCAAATTTTTAATGTTACAAGAGATACAGCGCTGTATGTTTAGACCAGATTATACATCATTATCATTAGTTTAGTATGTATGTATTATGTCATGTAGTATCAGTTTCCTTTAATCAACACCTCTTTATCTAATGTTGGTTATTTCTAGGAATATATTCAGTTATCTGTGTATTTTATAGTAGCTTATAACTGTTCTTATTTGATGTTTGTGTGTGCGAGAAAATAATTTATTTTGCTTGCATGTATTTACGAATTCTCTTAGAAATCTGGGAAACTGTTTTAGTGGATATTTATATATATTTATGAAAATATGCTAGGTCTTTCTATAGAGTCTGGAATCTCCTAAGGTTTTTTCCTAGAGTCTAAAATGTCCTAAGTCTTTCTCTAGCGTCTGAAATCTAAGTTTTCCTATAGAGTCTGAAATATGCTAGACCTTTCTCCACAGTCTGGAATCTCCTAAGTATTTTCCCTAGACTACACTGGTAGCAGACTACACTGGTAGCAGTAATCATTCCTACTTGTCACCATACATAAGAGTAGCCAGTGACGAATACAACGTTTTTTTCCCGTGCAGCTTGTCATAACCGAAAAGTGGTAGAAATCATTAGTATGATTATCAAAAGCTAACTCCGCCTCGCCAAGTTTTGCGAATCGGACAATATCTATGACACGCCAAAAACACATAGATGAGTTAAATCTAGTTTTTATCAGTTAAATCTAGGTACTGTTTCCCCCCAGTTACTCACATTAAATGGAGAAAAACAAGGTTTAACTGAGAAAAACTAGGTTCAACTGCGCCAAAACCACAAAAATGAGTTAAACTAGTTGAACTAGGAAAAAATTAAGTTTAACTGCGCAAAATTACTTAAATTAGTATTAATACAATTGTGTCGGAGATAATCCTAGTTATTCTAGTTTTTCTCAAGTTAACGTGGGTTACGAGAAAACTGGGATTAACTGGTGAAAGACTAGATTAAACTCGTAACCACATTAACTGGAGAAAAAGCTGGGTTTAAATGAGAAAAGAAACATTGTTTATCTTGAGAAAATCTAATTTATCTCCAGAAAAACTAGGTTTAACGTTTCATGAACTTGGCGTGATTTATCAGTTTAACCTAGTTTTAACTCAATTAAATCTATTTTTACTCAGTTGAACTTAGCTTTCCACGGTAACCAACATTAACTGGAGATAAACTAGGTTTAGCTGATAAAAATTAGGTTTAATTCCGCCAAAACAACAAAAATGAGTTAAATCTATTTTGTTAGAGAAAAGCTAGAATAAACGTATTGTAATTTTTGCGTGATTTATCAGTTAAATCTAGTTTTTATCGATTGAATCGAGTTTGCCTTAGTTAAATTTAGTTTTTCTCCGTACCTCAAATAAACTGGGGAATAACCTATGTTTAACTGAAAAAAAAAATTTTTAACTGCGCAGAAACAACAAATATGAGTTTAACCTAGTTTTTCTCGAGAAAAAAATTAATTTAATTGAAAAAAAATTAATTGCGCCAAAATCATAATATTGAATATTTAACGCAGTTAAACTTAGTTTTCTCAGCTGAACTTAGTTTTTCTCCAGTTAATGTGGGTTACCAGAAAAACCAGGATTAACTTGGGGAAAAGTAATTTTAACTTACATCCCACATTAAACTAGGAAAACTAGGTTTAACTGGAGAAAACTAGGTATAACTGAGATTAACTAGGGTAAAGTCATTAATGGGATTTTGGCGTGCTATAAATATCCCATATTAATTCTTATTTGGTTGATTATTTTCTCCCATATTGTATCTGTGTTATTTATTCAACAGTATGACACAAAATGATAATTAATTAGATGACAAACCAGATCGTTGAATGAGCTCTAGATAACAATTGGTAAATAAACTTATTTAAGATTATATTTCTATGCATCACAACTTTAATGATTGTTTTGAATATTATAAACATTCACCAAAGTTATAATGCAATGATCAAAACGATATCGTTTCTGTCAATTAGACTTCATCAGTTAAGCTCCTATTTAAAAGTTATGTGTATTTTCTAAAACAAGTTGTATTTTAAAAGGCCAAATAATATCTCTAAAAGTATAGCCGAAATCCGTCCAAGAGTAACAAATGTAAAAATTTGACTATCTTAGCTTTAGAAAACATTTTTGAATTTAAAAGATGTTAACAGTGCCAAATATTGCTTTAGTATAAGATGAACAGCTGGTACCGAAATACCAGGCTTTAGGTTTATGTATACCCTCGGGGACTCAAACGGTCCACCAGCAGTGGCAACGACCTAGTGGTTATAAATATTACTGTCGTCATACAAGACATAACCAAATTATTATGATCATAGCATTTTCGATATTCTACACAGCGCAAATGGTTACGTATTGTTATTTAACCCTTATTCACGTATTTGAATCTGATTTTTTTTCGGCGACTCTGTTGGTAGAATAGAATATACTTATTCACTGGCAATTTTTTCCCGACACAAATCGAATGGAAGTGGCTGATGTCAAGGTGGACAGTACATTTGCAATAATTGTATGCATAGCCAGTTAATAAGTGTATTATGATACAGATATCTTCACCGATATTTGGTTGTGCAATACTGTTTTTTGAATTGACCCTGTAGAAGAATGCAAATCTACCTTCTGCAGCTTTGGCCATTTTGTCTTACAAACATTCATTCGGGAGTCCCGGGAACAAGCGAGTTCAAACAGTAAAATAATTCAATTCCTAAAAAGTTCCGTTAATACTTCTGTAAAACCACAATTTTGAAAAAGTATGGGGAAATGGTCACGTTCAATTAATGCTTCGTGCAACTATTCTGATCTGATTTCAAGTTTTAGCCTTCCATGATACGACTTTCTCTTTCAGAGCTATTTTCATATATTTTAAATTCGAGCTCAACTGATGACGTAACAGAAACGATTGTCTTGAACATTTCGGCCTTTTTTATAACTTTATAACTTTTGGTATTTCGTTTATAGTATTCAAAGCTTAGATGACTTAAAGTATAATATGAATATGTCAATTTTCATTTTCGCTCTCTAATATGTCAATGTAATATATCAATGACATTTCCTTTTGTTAAATTGAGTATGCATTACTTCAAGGCATGTGTAATCAGCGACGACTTTTTAGTTCACTTTGACGAAATATTTTCTCAATAACGACCCATTTACCAAAAATTTTATTGTCGGTCAAATCTCTTATATAGAAATAACAAAACAATTTGTAAGTCGATTAAAAATTGATTTTATTTCAGGTAGTTTATTGTTACACCCAAAATCTACATAAATTTGATATAGTAAACAAGTTTTCATGATAAAGGAGATTGAAAAAAATGGATTCAGAACTTACTTATACCGATAATGTCACTCACCGAGATTGTATTGTTGAAAATTTTATGAAGTTTTCAGATGTACTGCCTATCCCTTTTGACAAGTCCAATACCCTGAAGCAATTGTATTTGGCTCAATATAACCGAGGTAGACATTTGGTATTGTATGTTTCGAGACAGATAAGCATATGTAATATCTGTGAATTTTAAAAAAAGTATCAGGTCTTTTGAATAACATCCGAATTGCTAAATTCTGTACCAGGGTAGGCAGACATAAAGCTACATAAATGCCTCACTGTACCGTTTAGTGTACATAGTATAATTCTAAATTTCGAAACGTATCCGTAGAAGCAAACATCTATAGAGATGGATGTGAGGTATTTTCACTAATTTCTGATGAAACGAATTATTAGTAGACTTTTATCTGATTACAAAATGATATATATTTAAACATAATTGTATTTCAGAGTACATATTGCACGTTACCGTGATTAATTACCTCATTAAGATACAAAATATTTACATAGCATGCATAAAAAAGACAGTAAAGAGATGACTTAATAAGCAAAATGATATTTACATTTTCTAAAGTAAAAGATATGCAGTATCGACGGACGTTCACACATATGTTACTGCACTGATATATACTAATACATGTACTTGCATTTGTTGAATCTAAATTTGACTATTTCATGTGCAGATAGGAGTGTGCTAATTTCAAAAATAACTCTAAACCCTTAACTACACTCACATATGAAATTTTATGGAAACAAATATGACTTTATAAAACAGTATAAGAACTATATTTGCACCAAGTCTTTAACAAATTCAGTTTTAATAAATAAATATTTTAATAGAATACAATACTTGCACAAACTAAATTCTAACGACACCGTAAAACCAAGATCAAGGCAGAAATGAGAATCAACAAAGATAAACGTTCTGCATTATATAACCAATATACCAGGGTCTTTCTGCTTTACAATGTCTTTTCCCGATCGCAAGTCATTTTAAACACTACAATACTGCTGACATTTCCTGTATATGTTAACGAGATTCGATCACAGCATTATTGTCTTTGATGTCCAAATGAATTTCTTCCATGTCATTCGCATATGAAGCTTTTTTGTAGCTTCTTATTCATCACATTTTAGGAATACTTTCTGTATCAAGAAATCACCAGACTTGACATTTTTTAACTGGATTCATTTTAGATCCAATTGGACACCCGAACACTTCTGAAAACTCAACGGAGTTTTGTAAGGTACCGATCACTCTAAAATAAAAAAGAAAATTTCTTTGCGTCAATTCCTATTTCACTAGGCATACATTCAAAATAGTTTTTATATTATGAAATACTTCCTCTAACACCCGTAGGAAGCCTACCCGATAGTTGACTGTCCTGCAAAATCATTTCTCTTTATTAGAGGAGAACTGAGTTGCAACGTAAATAATTCATATAAATGTAAAAATGCAATTAACTTAATTGAATTTACTTAAGTTTTGCCAAGTCATGTTAAAGGTCAACGGACACAAAAAAGTTTATACTTGTGTGTTGTCCATATAAGTATTATACACATAATACCAAAGTTATAATGCTCAAGACGATATCGTTTCTGTCAATTAGACTTCATCAGTTGAGCTCCAATTTGAAAAGAATGTGTATTTTCTAAAGATAAAGTGGTATCATACAAGGCCAAATAATATCTCTAAAAGTATAGCCGAAATCTGTCTAAGAGTAACCACTGTAAAACAATGACTATCTTAGCTTTAGAAGATTTTCGAATTAAAATGGTGTTAACAGTGCCAAATATTACTTTAGTATAAGATGAACAGCTGGTACCGAAATACCAGATACTAGGTTTATGTATACCCTCGGGATAAACAATAATTCAAAATCCCAAATGTCGAAAACCGCACGGGTATCGAGATGTTTACAGTCAATCATTTAAAAATGTCTAGGCTCACTTCGGCAATGATCGGGAAATTTCGGACAATTGAGTTTTGACGTACAATTCTTCAAGCCCACGATTACGGAAGTAGTGTGAAACACTACCGCATAGTAATCTTGATGACATTTGTAAAGGTTTACTACGCATCATTCGAAAATAAGTATTAAAAAGAAAGAAAACTGATTATATTTTTTTAGATTCTCCCAATCTACTCTGTCTGATAATAAAACGCTAGATATATAGGTAAATCATTTATCAACTTGAATTCATTCGCAAACAAAATCGTCCTCATAGTACACGCCTAAGTCGTTGTACACCATGGCTGAATTAGTCATCTAATCATATTGGTATTTTTAAATGTTAAAAGACGCAACGTTTCCTTATCGTGTAAAAAATGAAAGTCAAATATAACATATAAGTGAACCCGCTTTACAACGACATTCATTATAACGGAATTTTCGGTATCCGACAAGAATTGCTCGGGAACAAACGTACATGTACATAAAAAGTACTCATTACAACGGAATATTCGGTATCCGACTCCGACATCAGATTCCGGGAACAAATGTACAAACTCAGTGTAAATAAACTCTTTACAATGACGTAACATAGAACCCACCAGCTGATCTGGCTATTGTTATTACTCTTGATTTTCTTCACGGTTGAGTTCATAGGTAAAAATAATTGCCAATAAAACAATTAAACCGTCAATTGTTTTCTAATCTCCACTGATAGGTGATGACCTAGGTGTCAACAATTAGCGCTTGAATCACCCTTACCTGTACATCTGTAGGCCTAATGTTTATAAACCATCAGTAGGTTTCGTTTGAACTGAACTGACAGGAAGTGAAATACAAGCTGGGTACAAATTGAAAAAATAAGATTGATAAATAAAGAATAAAAAATACACATAGTTGACAAGTTCCGCTAGGCTACATGTTCGTTCTGATGTGGTTACAATGGCATTATTTCAGTACTTGCGATAGCAGTAGACATTTTAATAAAAGCTTTATTTATGAAACGCATTTTTAAGAGAATTGTATCAGCAATCTCTGCATTTTTTATTTTAGCAATAAAATTACATTCGGGCATTTTGTACATGATTCATGCATATTTACGACATCACCGATTTAAGACCGATTTAATGAAAAAATAATTGTGCATCGATGTTAACAAGATTAACTTAAATTTTATTTATATATTTTCATAGAGAATTTAATGTTGTTTTAAGTTTTTTATTTACATGTGCAAATATATGCGTAAATGATACTCAAGGGAGCTAACTATGGAATGCCCAAATCATCAAATTCATTACAGTGACAAATTCGATATAACGTTATTCCTACATGGGAACAAACACGGTCGTTGTAAAGAGGGTTCACTGTATATATATATATATATATATATATATATATATATATATATATATATATATATATATATATATATATATATATATATATATATATATATATATATATATATATATATATATATATATTACCAAATTAGGATATAAAAACCGACATATGAATTATAAAATTCAACATGCTAGACCAGAAAATTTAATCATGTGAATAAACATTCAACCAAATATATGCATATATGCACAAAGGGACTAGTAAACAAAACATTAAAAGATTAGTTCAAAAAATAAATCCAGGTACACGTGAGGTATTAAGGATGTGTTTCAGATTCGGAAGGATAACTTTTAGTTCTTTGGGCATAAACTGTCATATCATGCCTAAGTATTTTGTTATCCATAAATATAAATTTGTGTGCACTGTTGGTACATTAGTAAATTACCGTTATATAATATAGCTAATATATCGATGATTTTGTATGTTAACGGATTAAATTAGTTTGAATCTAAGATAATATCTGACAGTGATATACAACTGTACTGGTTAGTAAGGACAGCTGTTCGTCACAAAAGTTATTAAAAATTACATTGTTATATTATGACTATATAAGTAACTTATAGCATGTCGGTATGCCGTTCTTGAATAATACTTTTTATCTGATATGTGATCAGAAATCTCTACGGGTTAGGAATAAGTCAAATCTACGCCGATATCTGTGTGAAAGAAAAACATGGTTTAGTTTTGACATCGATATATAAAGCATTATATATCATTGGTTTAGAGTAGGTGTCACTAGTAATTAGGATATCAAGCCCATTTATTTCATGTAAAAAAAATCTACTTTTGATAAAAAATATATAAATCTAATTGCATATATGAGTTGTTTTAGTATGCATTTAGCTCATGTCTATAAAAAGTATTTAGATATTTGGATATATATTGTTTTGAAATTATTCAAATTCGCGATATTTCATAAAAATAATGCGAGCCAGATGTGAAAAGGGGGATTATTATGACCATGAACATCACTTTCCATTAAAATCGGGTTTTCTTTTTCGGTGTACATGATTTAAAAAAGTAACAACTTCAAAGATTTAAGTGAAAGACAGTTATAAAAGGTTTGAAATTTATGTTTTGAAATACATCAAATAAACGATACATTTTCCATGTATATATTCATTTAAAATTAATATGTATTTTATTGATGTTGTCTATCAGTATTATCAGGGAAATTTTAAATTCTAGATGACACATTCCAGATGTGATATTGTCATCATCTTCGTACAGCTATACATGTCCACACATAATACTATTATCCACAGGAGGCGCATCAATGGGACTATAGTTTTTTACCCGTTGATAACCTCAGAACATGTCGGTCTCAGGGTTCACTTTAAAGTGTCCGGAGAATCCTACCGAGACGTGGTGTATATTTCTCACAAACAACCGGAAAGTGTATAAACAACATGATACTGGATTTTAACGGACAAAACATCGTAGTGCTCTATCATTATCAACGTTATACCACATACATTTATGACAAAATAAAAAGTATATTGATAGAAAATAAATTGTACAAACACTGAGAATCAAAACAGTGAATCTAGGTCTTTCTACATGTATATTACTGCAAACGATATGCCTATTTAACTTACTGTAAGGGTCATACATAAAGCTTAATACATCAGTGGTACATGTATTAGAAAAGCATGGTGGAGTGTACGTCATTTCCGGTTTATCGCACCTAACAGGATATTTTGTAAAGAGGAATTACTCTTTTAACCCCACATGTGGTTATTTTTTTACCTGATATCGTTAAGTGATAAGTTATTATGTTTGTTGGGTACATTAATTATTGATAAGAAATTTTAACAATACTTAATAAAAATAAATTAATGTTTACGATACTGTAAATTTCAATAAAACGTGATTTAAACATAGATAATAGCCCAAACACTAAGGCTGATTGTTTCTAGATCGCCATTCAATGGCGTATTGCATTCATTATTTCAAAGGAGTGGTACTTTTTTAAGAATTACACATTCAAATGTATGGTTATTCAAAACGTATATTATGTTGTTGATTTTCATTGGGTTTTTTTCAGTACAAGCTTATACTGTTGTTTATCACATTCGTTCTGAAGTACAACTTAACACACGATGGTCGACCACTGTTTCGTCCGAACACCGAAATCGCTGAGATAAGCTAACCCAGTGACTGGTCCCTAAAGCATCTTCATGATGTTCCAGTCTCTAACGTGAATAATATATACATATAGAGATAAGGAACAAAAGGAAATAGGAAGATACATCTTAGATTTTAGTACAACATTGTACCTGAATCGTCCTGGGCTATGCAGTCCTGTACGAATACGATTCACAGCAGCCTCAGGTCTCGTACTGCCACACCATACCTGAAGATCACAAAAAGATAAGATTCATGTTATACGTGTACTCGCTGTTCGTCACACCTAAGACGTTTAATTCTTTCTAGCATGATATTTTGTTGCATCACTCAAAGGTGATACGGTGTGTGCTTTGTCATCTTGTAACAAATGTTGATTTTGATAAATGCGATAATTTCGTTTTCGTGTTATATGTTGATTTCTACGACACGCCAAAATCACATTAATGAGTTAAACCTGGTTTTTCTCAGTTAAAACTAGCTTTTCTCCATCTAAACCTAGTTTTGTGTAGTAACCCACATTAACTGGAGAAAAACTAGGTGAAACTGCACTGAAATTATATAAATGAGTAAGTAACACAATTTAACCTAGTTTTTCTCCGTTAAACCTATTTTTCTCCAGTTATTGTGGGTTACCAGAAAAAACTAAGATTAGATTGAGAAAAAATAGGTTTACCTATTAACCCACATCAACAAGAGATAAACTAAGTTTAAATGAGAAAAACTAGGTTTAGCAGTATATAAACTAGGTTTGATTGAGAAAATTAGATATAACTTATTAATGTGATTTTGGCGTGCGATAGACCTCTCAAATATTGGCATGAACATTGTTATTTATGCGGAATGTCAGTTACAGTAGGTTTGATTGTTTACGTATGTACAAAAGCGCTTTCAGAAAGTTGTTCATTCCATATTTATTTTGTTTGCAAAATGCCTACGTTTTAAAGTTTACATAGGAGCTCAAATGACCTGAAAAGTTAACTTTAATTTAAACAGATATGACATGTTAGTACACCCAATGGCAAATGTTTTCAGCACGTGATTGGAAATCCTGACAAAATACTTCTTATGTCAGACCAGCCAATTTTCAAATACGTTATGTCTACACGAACGTTTGTGGCTTAAAAAATATTTAGTTAGTGTAGGCAATAATTGACCTTGAACCAATGACAAAAACAAATAGTTCTCATGAAAGATATGTGTCTTTAATAAAGAAGACTCTTGTAAGGAATTCTTTTACATTTAAACTGTTCCTGTGACCTTGCAATTTGAACCGATGATGACAATTGTCATATCAAGTTTCATGAATAACTGTTAATGACATTGGATTATACGTAAATATACAGAAACTATATATATATATATATATAATATATATATATATATATATATATATATATATATATATATATATATATATATATATACATATAAAAATATAGCAAATAATGGAACATTTATACATATCAAATATAAAGGCAAATGTATAATTAGATCCCGAAATGTTCACGTAATTTTACTCCTTTTTCTCCTTTCAGCAGGCACCAGTAAAGCCAACCGTTTTTGTTTCCAGACTAGACGCGGTTACACAATGGTTCCTTGTTGCCTAATGTGGATGAAATCTGTACAGAGCTTCTTGAAACGGAATCGATTACAGATAAATCGTACAGAAAGACATCAGAACGATTGACGAAAAAGGATTTGTATAAAAGTAGCATAGACTTGAAAACTGATCTAGTGTTGAACAGGAAATACATATAATATACGAGATTAATAATAGTGTATAAAAAACAATCACTACCTACAGATTGGGATGCAATACACGCACCCATCCGGAATCAAAGTCCAGGGCCAGGCACCGTAAAAATTCAGAAATTTATTTTTTTTGTTTTATGAGATCAGGTCAAAATCTAACCTAGCCTTGAAGAAAGCGTTTGTGACTTTCAACCTCGATTTATATTTGAATAAGATGGTCTAGGAATCGAATTATACAATATCACATTTAAATCTAAAACATCTCAAAAAATAAGTATAAATCTTTAGTATATCCAGGATAAAGATATAAATATGGTAAAAATGGACAAACATGGACCTCTGGAAACGAAGAGATGGGATCAGGTGCCATAGAGGAGTATGCATCCCCTGTCGACCGGTCACACCCGCCGTGATTCCACAGTCAAGTCTAAATGAAATACGTGAGGAACGAATCTTCGTCACAATTGGTACAGACGTCTCAACAACCGCCAACGCAACTCAACATTTCACTTGGTGAAACAGAGTAATCGCAAACAAGACTATTATACCGACCGTAAAATTTGCGGAGCGTTGACGTCAAATGCGGTTTTCGATATCACTGGGTCAATGATTTGTCAGTGAGTAATTTACATCTGTATATGAAATGTTGGGACGATGGGAAAGCCGAACTCGTCCCGTTTGTCGTATAGCTTAGTTGCCAATTTCCCGTCTATGTTTATAGTAAGTATAATGTCTAAGTATGAAGCATGTGTGCTTCAATCTGTTGTATCTTTAATTCCTAGTTCACTGGGATATATTGCATTGACATATATACGGAAATTGTCATTATTAATTCACAAAACGTCGTCGATATATCTAAATGTCAAATTAAAGGATATCGCTAGTTTTTTCTTCTTTTGATTCAGCAGTTTCTGAATGAAGTCTGCCTGGTGTGAATAAAGGAAAAAGGTCAGCCAATAAAGGGGCACAATTGGTTCCCATAGGAATGCCGACAATTTGTTGAAAGACCACGTCTCCGAACATTACAAATATATTGTCTATTAGAAATTCCAGCATCTTTTTTATATCCACTTCGGTGTATTTATGTGGAGAATCAGTTTCTTTTTGTTTGGAATTGTTCTGTAAAGAGTAGAGAAGTCGTATGATTTGATACTGTAAATTTGAGAAAAATTGTGTGCCTTCCAAAAAGTTGTTTAGAATTTTTAATTATCCACATCTGATTTACACCGCTTCTGTAATAAGAAATAAGGAACTGTACAATATTAATGACGTTTCTCCGTAACGGCTGTCAATATTTTGGTATGGAGTAAAGATAAAGGTTTAGTAGAACAATTTGCTGAATCCTGCTATGTACCTCTGTTTACATGGGGTTTTATGAAGATTATGTATCCAATATAAATATGATAGCTCAAAATCAGTATCGTCTGTAGGCGTAAAACGGACACATTATTATCAAGGAGCTACGTGTGTATGTAGGATTACCAGAATTAATCTTAACTGTTATTAGCCAGGGCAACACTCCATTAAACCGGAGGTATTTTTATGATTTAATTAATGCAACACTAGTTACTAAAAGATTGTTTTTGTTTCGCGAAGTTGGGCTTATTCTAACTTTCTTATTTGTCAACAAAATTCAACTGAATATTTGCTTTTTAATGTTATTTTTAAACCAATACAAAATACATTTGAAATGATATTTTATTCTGAGTACAGACCGAACAAATTAATCTCTGCAGTAGATGCATACGTTTTACATACCAAAACATGACTGCGTTGGTCATTTACTCCAATACTTATGAAATACAAATTCAATATGGTGACCCTGTGTTGTAGTCTACTAGAATGAAATACCCGTACAGCGACAGATTAAAGTGCACCCCAAACGTTATACATGATTTTGCAAAACAGTTAATGCAATCTCTCCAACTCCTGTCGTAGAAAATGTATAAATTGTTAAAATATAGATGGACATACTGCAAATACCCAGTTTTTATTTCTTTCTTTTTTTAGTGTTGAGAGAGAGAGAGAGAGAGAGAGAGAGAGAGAGAGAGAGAGAGAGAGAGAGAGAGAGATCCTCCGTTTTTTCTTTCGTTCAGCTAAAACTTTTACTGATTGTACAAAATGTTTAAATACATATTTTATATCGAATAAAGCAAATGTAATTGTTAACAATTTCAAATATATTTGAAGCTAAATTACAAAATTTAAGAGTGAAATTCTACTATTCTGTTTAATGATTTATTTTGATTTAATTTCTGTTAAAACATTGGCATAAACTAGCTTTTATATGATTTGATAGCAAATGTCATAATTTACAATAAAACGTGCATTTTGATGCAAACTTACAAACAATAACAAACACATTTTTACTGTGAGGTGTTTTTTTTTTATATCTTTTAATTTCTGTGAAAAATAACTGTATAATATATACATGTATATACATTTTTTAAAACAAAACATGACAGAAAATGTATTAGTAGACTTAATAAATACAATTTGAACCGAAATTACGGAAATTAAGAAAGAAAAATTAACTGTTCAGTGTTTATTTAAATGTTTATATAAATGTATTTATTTATTTATTATTTTTTTATTTATTTTTTTATTCATTTATTTATTTATTTATTTATTTATTTATTTATTTATTTATTTATTTTATTCTTTCTAAGTAATTTATTAGGGAATGCAATCATCAATGATCGCACATTCAATTTGAAGCAAATCTATAAATAACACAAATACATTAGTTGTTCCGTGTTTTAAACCTAGGCTATTTTAAAAAAAAAAAAATATTTGTACAAACAATTTTTCAGTCATATGGCAGAAAATGCAGGTATCAAAAATAATCAATACATTTTAATGCAGAAGTGTAAATATAAAGGGAAAACTCAGCTGTTAGGGTTTTTTCAAAAACATGCCCCTTTATAAGATTCATCTGACGGATTTGAAAATCAGCACGTAATAATTTTACAAATCTAGTCGTCAACTGTGTTCTCTTTTATTCTTTGGAAATTTGTGAACTACGTAGCCTGTGTTAGATGTATTTCCGTACCTCTCTACTACGCACCGATTTACCAGGACTATGTTTAGTACTGTTTTTAACAATTCGCCGATAAGTTATATCTCTGTACTCGTAATACTGTAGGCTCCCTTAAATGACATGGAAGACCTATAGCGCCATTTAACGCCATTTATGGGCATTTTAAAGGTGTGCAAACGTGACTCGGTTACGTTTTGCTAAATATCTCGTTAATGAGACATTGGATCCTCTTTAAATTTTCGGCAAATGTATTAATTCTGTGCATCATAAACAAACATTTTTTTAAAAGCTGTAAATAGAGTTTTGGGTGCTCTTTAAATTGTTTTGTCTTTACTTTAAAATTAAATATTTCTAAAACTGCGTCATGATGTGTATGTCATATCGGTTAATTAACGTAGATAAATACCTGTGCAAAATTCAAGAAAAATAATTGCTTGTTGCTTAAATTTTCTAATCCAGGCAACCGATCCGGCTCCGTTTCCCTGGTATCCATCCACTTTTCATACGCCTGTTACACAAAAAGGAGAATGAGATGAACATAGAATATATATTTGATTATATTTGGTAAAAATTCTTACTATTTATACAAATTATCACAAAAATGTTTTCATATTGTGACGAAAGGAATTTTGTTTAATTGTAGGATGTTTTTGTGTTAGATCTATTAAATTATATATGATTCCGAACAATTATCACACTAGAGATATCTCATAACGACCTTTTCATTTCAAATGTTTCTTTTGCAGTATAGGTAACGTTATTTACTATTCACAAATTGCTAAATCCAGTTAATTATCTTCTAAACGTATTAAATCAATCAAGTTTGGTTCCAGACAGGTGTTTGCATGATATTTTGTTACTACCATGAATCTTAATGTTTTGTCATTTGAATATTATATCTGGAACTACGTGTGTACATTGTTACTAACACGGAATCAATAACATATATACCCTATATGCTTCTTTGAGTCCTCCGTTATCTGCAATGTTCTCGCCCTGTGTCTGTACGCCATTTAACTAAAAGAATATATATATATATTGTTTTTTTGGTACATATGTTAAGAAAATTGTAATGTTCTACAATTTTCTTAAGATATATATATATATATATATATATATATATATATATATATATATATATATATATATATATATATATATATATATATACATATATATATCTAAATGGCATTAACCAACTTTATAAAAATTAATATATATTATGAAATGTGATTGATAATACAAATGGATACTTGTAAGACATCAAACAAATACTGTGACACTGAGGCCGATAGGGATATATTTTAAAATGTAACCATTGATCGTTGGTTGGAATGAAATGTTTTATTTTTTTTCAACCACTTAACTCATTGACCCCTCTAGCCGAATTCGGACTCACCGAAGTCAAAGAATTGTAAAGGCCACTGTTAGAAATTAGAGTTCATGTAAATTCTGCAATAATTTCACATTAATTTATAACATTTTCATTTCTGAGGCAGACCATTCATTTTATTTATTTAGATAACTGTGAATGTGAACATAGGGGGTGGATGTGTTATTATAGTAACATATGAACTTAATAGCGGTGTATGCCGTAAAATGCCATAAAAATCAAGAATAGATGTATGACAAAATCTATAAATTGTCATTTTGATATGAAAACAAGCTTTCTGCTGCAGTTTACTCACTTGTATATTGACGTCAGATAAGGTATAGTTACTGTACTGATCCACAATACATTGTGCCATGTTTTTGAATGCATCGATAACCTCATTGTCCCACCATTGTTTTAAGTTTCCGTCTTTATCGAACTGTCTCCCTGAAAAGAAAATTATACAAATAGTTTACATAATTTTTCAAAATGCCATTATGATTCTGCAAAATCAATTTAATTATTTGTTGTGAGGTTGCGTTCCAACTTTGTTTCTGTATCCTTCCTGAAAATTTCATCTGATGTAACAATAAAGTGAAATATGGTCGAGAATTTAACTAAATCATAGTTAAATGTAACAAGAGAGCATTGGTATCCTATTTTTAATCCATACTATTTTTATCATTTTGTAGTTCATTATAATATAAAACATCTGATATAAAATTATGCTGAAGGTATAGGCTAGTATGCAAAGTATAATTAATAATACCAATCGATATTAAAACTGCATTAAAGTAAGACAAATTAGATATAAAAACGGTCCCAAAACGAAGAACAGTTGCAAATCCCAAACATGATGGGACCAGGTGTTCGGAAGTGTTAGCATCTCCTGTTAAACATGCCACACCAGCAAAATATATTATGTATAACCATGTGTGGGGATAATATATGGATTTAATAAGTCATTGACCAAAATAATGTTGGCGGCAGACGAAAAAGACAACCTGGGACTAGCAAAGCAAAATGACATATACTCAAGTCTTTGCTGAGAGGTTCAAGGTAACTTAATAGCCAAAGTGTGTCCAGTGCAGCACCGTGGTAGGGAGTCCAGGGACAAGCCTCTCTTGAGCCCCTAGGTTTACAGACATCAGTAGCACTCTCTTTTACTGTTTCAGAGACATGACTTTCCTTTGTTATTTTTGGTTTTTGCGGGTCCCATGTGTACGCAAGTGCATATTTACATACAGCTCACAACACTTCTGACACTATTTTAGGTAGTAGAAAACGGACTGTAATTATCTGAATTATAAAACTAAGATAGTCATTTTTTTCTACAGTGGTTACTCTTAGATGGATTTCGGCTATACTTTTAGATATATTATTTGGCCTTGTATGCTACCATTTTCTCTTTAGAAAATATACATACTTTTCAAATTGGAGCTCAACTAATGAAGTCTAATTGACAGAAACGATATCGTCTTGAGCATTATAACTATGGTATTATGTTTATATAATGTTTATATTATATATGACAGCGTCATTATTTGTCAATAGAAACTGACAACGTTGGTGTCAACCTTCACACTTAAAACAGTTAGTTAAACATTATTTATGGCAGTCCTTTACCTCTATCGTCAAAACCATGAGTGATTTCATGTCCGATAACCATGCCGATTCCTCCGTAATTCAAAGACCTATATCCATGTGGAAAAGACAATATTAAGTCAATTGTACACTTCAGAAAAAAAACAACATGAGATGATGATGATGATGATGATGATGATGATGATGATGAGAACATAAAAATAGTACGTGCACATTGAAGTGAACGATTATCACTTTATAATCATTTTTAAAAACACTTCTAGTGACATTTTTTTATTCAAACTACTGCTACAACTTATTTACATAATATTTTACATTTGTATTTATTCCTTTTGAAAAACCAATAACATCTAAATGATATAACCACCTAAATAAACTAAGAAGTAGTTGGATGTCTAAAACTTCAATAAGCAAATAACCGCCCCGGAAAGCTGTGTACTGTAAATTGCGGGACACTTTTTTTCACGATAAAATGGTTCTAAGTTTATTCTAGAGATGAAATGATAATTTCACAGTTTCGAATGTTCATTTCGTAGTACTATCATCATACTTCATTATGTGATATTTTTATTTTTGCGAGTGAGAGCTCTCGCGAAATTTCACGTAAATAAAATAATCGCGCATAAAACCGAATTTACAGTAATATATTGGTTTATTGGAGCAATCCGCATCAAAATATCTATGATAAATATGTTAATGTTTGCATATAAATTCAATAAGATGTCTACATTATTCCATTACTATTGGGATTTAATTACAATAGAGGATGATATCTGCTCTACGACACAGGATCACACTTTCCCTTATAAATCCTAGTTTGTCAATATTCAACATGTTGGGAAAATGTCATCTAGCACTTAGGTATCTTTACTTTTTATGTTCTTTGAATGCTTATTTATTACAATATAAAACTGTTTATTTTTACATATTCTTCTAATTATGTTCATTTAAGTTCAAAACCATCATACAATTATTACCTCTCATTAATCTAAATTCAAGCTATTTTGAGATTCAGTAGCAATGTCATGGAGGCTTTTAATTGTTTATCTTGACAAACGTGTAATGATTGTGGAATGAAGATTACAAGAGTTACCTCACCTTACCAACATCTTTGTAAGTGTGTGATGTTTGTTGTGTTTAACTCCGCATTACAAACATCTTGGCAAGTATATGCTTTTTGTGGAGTATACATTTGAAAATATTTGGATATAATTTGTATTGAAACCAATATAAAATAAAACATCAATTAATAGAAATGTTCCAAAGTTTCAAATACAGGCATACTTTTTATTTTGTTCCATCCAAATCAAATTTCTCAGTAGTAATTATATAACTGATAAAAGAGATGATAAACTCCAACTTAATTAGTTATTATTAAGAGTGAGAATATTACATACACGGTTTCAAAGGAAAATATGAATTCTTACTTTGGATACCCTTTACTGTAAAAGGGGGGTTGTAAAATACCAGCCGGAAACACTGCAAGGAATTGAAAGTATATGATAGAGAATTATAGTTACAGTAAGTGCAATCGATGTTGTTATTATATTGTTGTTTAACCTCCCATGTCAGATTCTTTCACTCATATGGAGACGTCACCAAATGACAGTGAAAGGCTTCAAATTTTGGCGTATGCTGGGCACTTACAGCTATTCAGCAGTGAGGGTTCTATAATGTGCCGACACCAATTGTTAAACGGGACCTCGGTTTATTATTTATTTATTATTTAGGTATGCTAGGCAATATTAATTAAAAGTGTCGTATATTTATACATATTTCTATACCGACTGTTATTTCCTTCATTGCAAGTATACAGACCGGTTGCATTGTATATTCAATGCTTGACACACTGCTTTTCATCCGTTACGTCATATGAAAACCTCCCCCCGAAAAGTCAATTATTTAGGATTTCGTATCCAGCTAACTAATTACAGATTCACAAAAAATGGTAATATATATAAATATAAGGATTGTTTTTCATTTTTGAAAAACATGGAATATATGTATGCAATGGCACTTGGAAATAACTTTTTTTTTATGATCCATTACATGTCTATTTCATGTTTCTCAGAAAATGAAAAACAATCCTGAATTTCAATTTAAAATAAAGATAATTAAACTTTATCTCAATAACTCATTGGATTACAGCTTTTGAGATTTATACAATCCTTGACAATATTCAGAAAAAAGTATGTGATTGGACATTCGCGAAAATGGTGTATCACACGGCAACGAAGGGGTAAAGACATATAAACAGCTCGTGATGGGGTAGAAGAGTGAAGACTTAACCCCAGTTTCCAATCACATATAAGACAAAACAAAAAGTAAAATTTCCTTCAAGAAGCGCTAAATATTAAATGTGACGAAATTAAAACCGGTGTCTTGTTTTACAATACAAAATGCACTCTCAAGTAAACACACTCCATTTAAAAATGTCCATAACAAAGGTCTGAATTTTGTCAGGTCATTCAACATATTTAAATACATAGAAAATATTGTTGTGACGTCATAAAATTAATCAAAACAAATACGCTTATAACTTACTGATTTGGTTTTTGGTTGAACTATAGAAAGCGTTGACAACAACTGGAGTGGCTGACCACCTGTAAAAAAATGATGAGGTAATACAACGTCAAAACGTACATAATTTGTATGTATATATCAAATAATCAATGACTAAATATACTGCCTATATGTGTAAATATCAAATAATCAGTAACTATCAATACTCACTTTATATGTATATATAAAATAATTTGTCACTATGCATACTACCTTTATATATATAGTAAAACTAACCATAACGGACAAATAGGATAAGCGGAAACTTTTCGATAACGGACAATTTGTCTGTCCCGATTTAATGGTTATATAAGACTACTAGCGACTGCTTTAAACAAACAGATACCTCCATTACCCGGACAACGGATAAAGTTGTTGGTTCTAATATGCATAATGTCTGCATTTTTCATCTTGAATTAGCAGAGAGTTTTCCTATGATCGACTTCCATTGCCCCAGGCAATTTCTCACCTCCGAAGTTGTATGTCCCGACATATATATATATATATATATATATATATATATTTATATATATATATATATATATATATATATATATATATATATATATATATATATATATATATATATATATATATTTATTTATTTATATATATCAATCAGATAATAAGTCATCATATAGAAAACCAATTTCAATTTATATCAAATTGATCAGTGTGTTTATATAACTGATTCAATATGCTTTTGTGATCATATATGAATTTGTCTTATGTTGAATAATGAAATTTAATTCCAAGTCATGTATACAAACTGTGTTTTATCAACTGGTTTTCTCAGCTTTTCTGAATTTCCAAGTGCAATGTTTCGTATATTTTCCAACACATTTTCAAAATATTTGTCTGCATGGAACTTTATCTACAAAAAAAGAATACTATTAATTGATTTGTTCACCGCCACCGTATAGTTTACTTATTGAGACGAATGAAAAAAACTTAAACGTCTAGTACTCCCTGCATGAATATATATATATATATATATATATATATATATATATATATATATATGTGTGTGTGTGTGTGTGTGTGTGTATGTGTGTGTGTGTGTGTGTCTGTGTGTCTGTGTGTCTGTGTTTGCGTGAAGAAATTTAAAATTACATGTGGTTAGTTTTTATTTATCATTGATTATGTATATTGTATTTAAAAAATCGATCTGAATTTACTAGCTGTTAGTTGTTAGTTCATGTTAATGTATATTATTTATGTTTGTAGAAATAAATAGATAATGGAAGAAAAGGTGCAGGGTAATTTGGTTATTTTCGACGCCTACGTCTATCACGCATCCCTGTCATCATCCTTTCTCTCTTTCTTTTCTATAATATTACCTGCTCCTATTTTATTTTGATCTTTATATAATATATTGACAAAATCATGGAAGGAAATTCTGAAAATGTCAAAAAGGATACCCCTGTTACTCTGTACTCACAATCTGCTTATTTACATTTAAAGAATACACGTTGAGACTTGGTGGTCTATTTATGCTCCCGGCCTGAAACGTCCACCGGGGGCATATAGTGATTGCATCCTCCGTCTGTCTGTCTGTCTGTCTCTATGTCCGTAATTCCGTCAAGCTTACATATAAAGTGTAATATTTCAAGTTTGGATTGTGATGTAGTAATTAAACTTAGACTGCAAGTTCATCTTAGGGTTGCTCACACTTCACTGACATCACATGCGCCCTTTGGATCGGGCATGGGTCAAATGTAAGACGATGCAAAAAATAAAGAGAAACTATAGTCTTGAGCATTTGTTTTCGTCCGTATTTTTTTTCAAAATTACAATTTAGAGATAACATGTCAAATGTGTATAATATTTCTTCAGAGTTCATATAAATAGCTAAAATTGGCAAACGGTAAATAATTTAACGATTCATGACAGAGACAATTAAAATATAAAAGGTTACGAGACTAAACGTGGTGTAAGGAAAACATTTTAAACCATGAACAATTTATACCTTTTCATAACTTTCGTCCAATGCTGTGTCATTTAGAATATGGGATGGGTAACCGATTTTTTCTGCCATTGCATCGGCCTAAAAGAAATAATAATTTAAATAATAATAATAATAATAATAATAATAATAATAATAATAATAATACCAACAACAACAACATCATCATTATCATTATCATCATCATCTTTACAAATCTACACACAGACATATACATAAGCACACATGGGCTGAGTACATTCCGATAATTTAAATGAAATTCATACACAAAAATATTCATCTCTCTTTCAGAAATTAACGATTATTTCCGTTGTATACTCTGATTATAGCAAAGTATTGTTAATCAGCAATTCATTAATGTACTTGTGGGTGTCAAACAGGAATATTGTCTGTTATCTAACATACAAAAACTTCACATCATTTTTTTCTTATTGAATAATATGGCACATTTGTGGGTACATAAGGGATATTTACATATGCAAGAGTTATGCCCCGTTACAGAATTTTGCTTCTTTTCATCAATTATTTACAAAACTCATATTTTTCTAGCTAACCTGGTAAAGTTTGATCAAACGCCATGGTATCAATGTGGTTTTATTAGAGCTGGTGGGTAAAGAGGACGAAAGACGGACAATCGTGACCTCCCAAAAATACAAAATTTTTATAACACTTAAATCTTAAATTCGGTCACTGTAAAAAAATTAGTCATCAGCTGTTTTTATTTTTTCTGTAAATGATCAATTCAGAATGGTAAACAATTATTTAGAGTCAATAAAACAAGTTGTGGATATATAGCGAAGAAACAACACCTTGAAGTATGCCGGAATTGAGTATTTTTAAGCAAAAAAGTCTTTAAAAGAAGACTGTACCACCATTTGACCTTGAGTGTGACCTTGAACATGACCTTGACCTTGTCTGGGCGATACACCTAATCGCAATGAACCTTTCCTGTACGTTTCACAAAAGTATCATATACAATAAAAAAGTAATGGTAATTTTTGTCGAAATGTGACTGTACAAAGAGAAACAGACAGAGGGACAAAAGATGCCAATGTGAAGCTGTGTAGCTGACACAAAAACACATTTTTTTCACAAAGAACAACTTAATTTACTTCCTTAAATTTAAGTTTAAATTACTATATTGAGATTCTAGTCCCGTGACTAGGTGCCCTTCTTCCCCTTAAGATTTTATGTTCTTCATTAAAGTTATGTCATATGAAATGTGCATTTAATATCTGTTTGTATATTGACCTTTTCTTTGGCAACAATGCGTGTTTTTTCATCCATCCATGGCACCTCCTCCAGTAAATCATAAAATGCAATGCGTATATCATGTATCATATCCAGAGCCTTGAAATTATAAATAAAATATATCATCCATACTGATTATCATGTAAATAAATTGAAACATGGCATCCATACTGGTCATCATGTTAAAAATACATATAAGGGTTAAGAAACTGCAACGGTAGTATGTATGTTGTTACGCTAAAAGTACAATAAAAAGTAAAGATAGTCAAAAATCATTTAAGGATCGTAACGTAACAGCTGAACAGTTTTGGGACATGAGAAGTAGTTCTTTTTTTCTGCCCGGAAATACTAAATGGAATTCAGTTTATTTCCTTCATTTAAATTGTTTTGAAAGACACTAGTAATATGACAAGTTTGGAATACTTATTCTTTTTTTAACACATTTATTGAGGTATTTCAGCCAGGATTTTTACAAGACTGCTACATGCCCACCTGACCAGGGGGTATGGGGTAGATTGACTGAACAAAATACCTATCATTTATTCTGTCTTATACCACACACACACACACACGCGCGCGCGCGCGAGAGAGAGAGAGAGAGAGAGAGAGAGAGAGAGAGAGAGAGAGAGAGAGAGAGAGAAGAGAGAGAGAGAGAGAGAGTGAGAGAGAGAGAGAGAGAGAGAGAGAGAGAGAGAGAGAGAGAGAGAGAGAGAGAGAGAGAGAGAGAGCAAACTGCGCACATTTCTTTTATGGACAATATAAAAGATTATTATACATGTTATACTACAAGGAATTAGGGTACTTTGTACCAGCTGTACAAAAATTGTTTTTACAAACTAAATTCATTAATTCAGTCTTTGGTTTTCATCAAATATAACTCTCCAAGAAGACCAAAGTTGATTAGATTTAAATAGTTGGTTACTTTTTTAGTACAATTCTTTTCGTATTTTGTAAACATAATTAAATATGAAATAACTTTTGTTTTAGATATTTGTACTGGTAAATGAAATGTTTCAAATTTAAAACTATTATTTCATTAAATGTTTCAAATTTAAAACTATTATTTCATTAAATGTTTCAAATTTAAAATTATTATTTCATTAACTAGATCTCTTCCAGTATAAGGTCTTAATAGGAATGAGAACATATCTATTGTTATCGTTATAGGAAATTGCATTTTTCATTTTTATGAAATCTTGAATCTCATTACATGTCCAAAGGAAATGAAGTAATGATTCTGATTCAGTGTTACAAAATGTACATAGAGGAGAGTCCGTATCGCCACTATCTTAAAATATATTTTGCCGTAATTGCGCAAAATCAAGATTGCGCTAATAAGTCTACAACCCTCAGAGCGCTAAGATATGAGTGCGCTAATTTAAATACACAATCAGTAGATAGAGAGAGTATTCTAGATATTAATGTATTCCTACACCAAAAAGTAAAGCAGTAAACATTCGGGGTACATGAATATGTAAATATTGTTATGTATATCAACGAAATAAAGGCATAAAAGGAAAAGAATAAATAAAACGAAGAAAAGTATCTTTTTTCATAATCTACAAACATTAAAATTGACAGTCAATGGTACCAAAAAAATCATTAATTTTTTTTTTACTTTACACATATATTGTAAAATGGCATTGTATAATGACAGTGCATATTAAAGGGACATTAGTTGTGTCTACGAAAAAATTTTTTTTTCCATTTTTTTTACTTTTACTACTTGTACTTGATGCACAATAACAAATAAGAGCTATACACAGGGAAAATCAATATCATATTCCTATATATTTAGTGAAAAAATAAGGTCAGGTCCAAAGTGGTTTACAAATATACAAACAATAAGTTTGAATTATTCAATGGCTAGTGAATAATTGCAAAACGGAGTTTCCGAAGCAACTTTCACAAAATATATGGATTTAAGAATTTGTATGCCTGTGTATGTCTCTTTTTTGTTATTTTATATCAATTTAAGAAGCAAAACAGGAAAGAACATAATTTGAAAAAAACACAGCTAATGCCCCTTCGTGTTCTGTAGAAATTTAATTTGCCACTAAATGTAAATTGACGTCTTAAAGACAATACTTACAATATTTTTAGCATCCTCATCAAAATGTTCTTTAACAAATAGTCTACCGACGGCATTGCCCATGTTATCATTTACGTAGCTTACACACTCCCTCCACCTTGAACGTTCTGTGTCCGAACCGTAAATTTTCTGGAGCACAAAGTTATTTTGGTTAAATAAAAGATACGTAGATAGTGAATCCATATGATATACTTATATCCATATCTTGAAACCTTGAACTTTTGAAACTCAAGATATAGCACTGGTCGGATATCAAAGAATGTCCGATTTTTAGTAATTGCAATTTTTACTTTGGAGGTTACCATCCCGTTAGAAATTGATAAGCACGGTATTGAGTATTGCTTTAACATATATAATTCACCATAAAGTATATAATATATTACAGGCACGATGGATAATTTAAATTTCATCATTTTCAGTATCTAGGTATAAACGTATAATAAATTTATAATTTTTTTTCTCTTTAATCTTGTTATAGTGGCCGGTCAACAGAGGAAGCTCATCAATCATCAATTACACCCGATCCCATAGCTGGCGTATCTGAGATCCCCTTATTTATCAAATTTCACCAAATTTGTTTATTGTGTTTCCCAAGCCTCTTGGCGATAAATACTTTGGTACAAGTGAGTATCATATTATCAAGATCATTAACATATTGAAGATAAAATGTGATTTTAAAACACATGCATGGCAATAAACTTTACCTTATGGTATTGGGTGCGCAAATCTCTGTACTTCTCAGGGAGGTTTGTAACTCGGTTCATCATTATTCGCCATATCAAATAATTAGCCAGTGTCCTGGTAAAGACAATAAGAATTTGTTGTAAAAATTTGTATCGAAATTAGAAGAGAAATAAAAGAAATATCATACATATGATCAAAATTTTCATATGGAATGAAGTATGCATTTTTTTTGTAAGCAATTTTCATGTCATTAGATTTTGTCCAGAAAATATAAAGAAAGAGGCATTTTATTTATTCATTGAAACGAAATGAGTTTACTCCTCTTGTAGAAAAACAAATACATGGGAGATGATTCAAACTGTATTAAGTGAACACAATAAAATAAACAATAAGTGTTTATTTCCAGCCAATTACCTATTATATTTTGTACATGTATATAGCTTGTCTCCCATCAAACAATATCTTCTTTTAATTAATTCATGATTTATTATCGTTCCGTCTATTTTGCCGAAAACTCAATTCATATGTAATACTTATTTCTGTTGTACCTGGTATTTCGGTAGCAGCCGATACTAAAGTAATATTTCGCACTGAAAACAACATTTAAATTCCAAATTCTTCAAAATCTGAGACAGTCATCTTTTTACAGTGGTTACTCCTAGACGGATATGTGTATTCATTTAGGTTTATTATTTGGCCTTGTATGATACCAATTTCCCTTTTGAAAATCTATTTTTTAACTAGAGATCAACTGATGAAATCTAATTGACAGAAATGATCGTCTTGAGCATTACAACTTTGGTATTATCTTTAAAATATTTGTAAAAATATCGTATGTAGAGCTGATTATAGATATAAAATACTTTCTAAGAAATACCTGTTGGGTGTAAGTTTGACTATATCCACCATTTTTATTAAATAGTCTGGTGCGTAAACCACGATTTCTTCTGCTTCCGTAATTGTTATGTTGACCTTATCAAAAATCAATTTTAGGTATCTCAAAAAGTCGAACTGAAAACATTACAATAGAAATATGATTGAAGAAAAAAGTATAAGAAATAAGTATAAATCAGCACAACAATTATCTCATTGATGATACTTCAATATTTACTTTAAAAGTCAGATTCGGGTAAGGTATTCATGTTATTGCAATATTTGTTATTTTTTCTACAAAAATATTAATAAAACAGGGTTTTTTTAATCGTCGTATTAACGGAAGTCCATTGGAAAGCTGCAATATCCATCAGTTTGCGAGATATGATAGTGAGACATGTTACTGCGATGTATAGCGCCACCTACCCGTTATCGAAAAGCAATATGACGAGAAAAAGAAAACCTGCTGTTCGGAGAGAGAAAAAAACATTGAATACCAGAGAAAGAAAACTCAGGAAACAGCAGTATGAAAAGGAACAAAAGATGACGACCCTTGGGAAGGAACACAGCTGATATAGAGATTTGATGTCTGAGTTGAATTGCAATTGGACTAGAAATTTACAACCATTGGGCTCGATCGTTGATAAGTTCTTTACATGATTGATACTTCCACGTCATCATCCACACCGTCGATGGCAAATCGTAGTTTATTTAGACAGATTTCAATTGATATAAACCTTTCCAAAATTTCAGAACCAGACATTATTGAGGCAGTATAACCTAAAATAAGATTTGCTAGTTCTCGATTTCAAGTTTTTAACTTGTACGGTTTTCTTTGTTCTTTGACAGCTTCGTTGTTGATCTCTCCTCATTACTTAACTGTTTTATGAGGTTATCATTGAATCTGCGCAATCGGTGTTTACCGCAATTAATCAACAAAACAATTTATCCCCCACGTTTTAAAAAAATACGACTATAATATATTCAGAGCAAACTTGAGTACAAACAGAAAAGTTTATTTATGACGAGTGAGCCGGCCTGACTAAATCGGTAGCGCCCTCGACTCTTGATCGAGTTCATCCGGCTGCAGGACTGAGGCAATTAAAACCCAGGTTTCGTGTCACAGTAGGTGTCGGCACGTTAAAGGACCCTCACTGCTCAATGGCCGAGCATAAGCCAAAATCTGAAGCCCTTCACCGGCATTTGGTGATGTCTCCATATGAGTGAAGGATTCTTGAGAGGGACGTTTAACAACAATAAACAAACAAAAAATTATGATGAGTATTCCCATGGCATATGGCTTAAAATTGCAGTAGTAGACTTAAATATTGTGCATACTTTCGCGACTATAAAATACCCTTCTGCCATTTTACCCATTGGTTTTCAGTATTTATATACGTATGTTTGATATAGCATACAGAGGATGTGAAATATGATTTATTAGATGTCTGTACTAGATATGAATCCATTTTATACGCGATACTGTCACGCCCTCATGCATTAAGTATTCACGTAATGCACCCCATGCATTAAATATTCTCGTAATACAATCTCTGTTCGGAACGTCTCTATTTATATTGCGATCAATGAAAAGAAAAAAGAATTTCGAGTGTCATTCGTTTCCGGTACATTTCATCATCTGCTCGTTTGGTGTCATCAAAAATTGTGAAACTGAACATGGTGTTAGAATTTTTAATTTTTTGTTACATTGTTGTGTCTTATTATGTGTTATAATTTGTAATTTAGACACATGATAAAACGTTTATAAAATGGTAATATAATACTCTCTATATATCATGACTATATTCTACCTCTTAATTGCTTTTCCCTGTGTTCGAAATATGTATATGTATTTTGACAAAACGCACTGTAGCGTACTATGACTTAACCAACGTGAAAAAAGTCCTCAAAGTGCTTTTGCTATATCAGTATGGCTGTTTTGCCTTCGTGTATAGTATACAGAAGATAAATTATGTATCCAATAGACTCCGTTTTAACTACTAATTTTTATTCACGATATTAAGGAGTTTCGAACTGCACAACACATAATATTAACTGCACTGACACATAATATTAACTTTGCTATTTTTATCCCTTTTCAGACACTGTCGATATAACAATTATTTAGGCCAGGCGACTTTTTTTTTCTTTGTCAAGTCGAAGGTACCTAGGGCGCAGTGATATTTAATACATGCTTTCTCAGATATAAGCCAAAAAGCCTTCGTTCTTACATTTAACATGCATCTGTTAATACATATTACAGAAGACATAGAACTGTCTGTTTCTATGCACTAGATTCAGTTTTAATGAGGCTAAGTTTTTGTACATTAATCTGTCAATTGTTATTACATAAATCATGATGAATACATAAATGTGTTTGCACAGATTCAGTTGTATTCAAATGATTTAAGATAAAGTTGAAAATACATTAAGCAGATGCAGTACCTTCACACTACAAACATCTAATATAATTTTACAAAAAAAAGATTCATAAGTTATTTTTGTCATAGCAGGTTTCTATGTACTCCCTAAATATCAATCACAGCAGGGTTTCTTCACAGAAAGTAATAAAACTATATTATTATCTTTTAGCCATAAGAATCATTGCATTGTTAAAAAATATCATCTCATTTGGAATAAAAGAGCTATAGTGCCAAAGTCCACCTGTAAGTTCCTTTTACATTCTGTAAAACCACACACAGTAGAAAGTAATGTTTTTACCTTTTAGTTATCTATATCTAATACTGTTTCATATTCAGATGCCCCTAAGACTATTTCTTAATACATAGAAAGTCTCAGATACCAAGGTATCATCACTAGGATGTCCAGGATATAGGTACAAATCTGGCAAAACATGGAAAAACACGGACCTCTTTATATTAAGAGGAAGGATCAGATGCCATGGAGGTAAGCATCCCCTCTCGACCGGGCACACTCGCCGTGAGTCCACAGTCAAACCAAAACGAAAAACGCGAGGAAAACAATCGTCACAACTGGCACAGACGCGCCAAAAAACGTCATTAAACAGGCAACTCAACATTTCACCAAGCGAAACATAGCAGTCGCAAACATGACCACCACACCGACAGCAAAATCCGCGGAACGCCAACATCATACGCGGCTTTCGACATCCCCGTGTCAAAAGCCTGTCATTGAGTAGTTTACCTCTGCACATGAAATGTTCATATATTGAACACGCCCTGGCGGAATAGTTCATCTCTGAAATATAAACTCCATATGCGGGTGGTTGCGAGTTATTGCTATTCAAAGATGGGAAATTAACGATGGGAAAGTCGAAATCGTCGCATTTGTCGTGTAGCTTAGTTGCCAATTTCCCGTCCTTGTCTATAGTAAGCAAAATGTGTGGGCTTTATTCTGTTGTATCTTTAATATCTAGTTCGCCGGGAAATATCGCATTGACTAATAAAACCTTCCCCTACCTTGAGGAATGACAGAGGAATCTCACTCCACGGGGTAAGATTCTTGGATATTACACTCAAGGCTTTTGATATCCAATAATCTTACCCCGAGGCCTGTGATTCCTCTTTCATACCCTCAAGACATAGGGTGATTATTTTCCTCCCATCATTTAAAACCATAGTTTATGTAAACAAATACACGTGGATAGGAGTTGAATGTCATATGAATACTGTCTAGAAACGCAAATGACATCATCACTGACCTTTTTTCATTCTTAAATTCCTACACATAAAAACTAGTCCATCAAAACTCCATTTATTTGTGTATATTTCAAAACATTTTTAATACTAGAAATATTAGCGAATATTTCAATTTGTAAATCATGTTTTTTCATCAATTACACTGAAATATAAATATGACAGGGCAAGGTCAGAACTGAAAAGTTATTTCGCGCTAAATCAGTGAAAAACAGGTCGAAGTCAATTGGCGCTGTCTGAATCATATAAGATTCGGCGCCTTTTTGGTGAATTTTCATGAAATACGGGATGGTTGTGAATATGGATATTAATAGTTCCTTCAGTTATATCTCCCCAACTTAAAGATCTGTGTTCTTCACCCATCCCCTCATTCCGAAATCCAGGGTGTTATTTAACAACAGTTTATTTATTAGACTGCTTGGTGTTTTGTTTCCCAGTTGTCGTCAATTCTGTCTGCTGCGCAAAGTCGGTTTCCGAACCCTTGTTTTTTTACATTTCAAGGCTTAGCGCACCTTATAAAATTCAGGTCCTGAAATTATGCTCGAACCATAACGGTGTCGTTTCAGGTATCTCTCAAACGAACCCATTAAACCTCTTAAATAACTGGGTTGATATTCAAACCCGGTTTTTTTTGTTTTGTTTTTTTGACGAACACATACAGAAAATTTGGGTAAAAACACGTTCAATTCAGATAGTGGTATGTTATGATTTTCTCTGGTTTCGCTTTCGGAATTAAAAACAACTGCTTAATAAGGTAATGTTGCTCAATGTTTTTTTTCATTGTGTTTTTATTTTCCTGTTCGTGTATGAAGTTTTCCAAATTATTGTCATTCATATCGGCAAACCTGGACTTTTGATGATCGTGAGTAGGCCTAGAAGTAGAATTAAGTAACAATGAATGGCCTGGTACGGATTGACACACAGGTGTGGTGAAGATAGGAGGTGGGTTTTCAGAGATGATAGTGAAGGTGGGTAAAGTGTCGATTCTGAGAGTTGTGGTTACTAACTCTGGCAAAGAGTCAAACAAAAACTCAAAGTCATTGTCAGGCACCCCTTTTACTAATTCGTGCTTGGCGACAGTGATATCTTCACCCGTATCAAACATTTGGACCTTGAACATTGTAAAAGTTCCTAGTAATGATTTGTAGGTGTTTATAACCTACCCTTTTCTGCTAGTAGTACCGACAGTTATAGAGTCGCCAACTCTGAGATGTTTTCCATGTTTGTTTTCAATTGTTGTGGTTTTGTTTACGTTTGAGTGCATACGAGTGTGACAACATGAAAGTATTTCCAGTGCACTTTCGGAGTAGCACATGTAGCTTATCAACACCCTGGTGGTTGACAAAGGAATCTTGTACAGTGAAAACGGGAGATAAATATGCGAATGATGGGAGAAATATGTTTGAAAATTGTCATTATTAATTAACAAAACGTCATCGATATATCTAAATGTCCAATTAAAAGACACTGTTGACTTTTTCTTCTTTTGATTCAGCAGTTTCTGAATGAAGCCTGCTTCATACGAATAAAACAACAGGTCAGCCAATAAAAGAGCACAACTTGTTCCCATACAAATGCCGACAGTTTGTTGAAAGACCACGTCTCCGAATATTATAAATATATTGTCTATTAGATATTCCAGCATCTTTTTTAATATGAACTTAAGTGTATTTATGTGTAGAATCAGAGTGGTGTTCGACAAAATTAGTATCATGATAATCAATCACTAGGTATTTAAATTTCCGAAAAAAACAGTTGTCTATGGTGCTAAAAGTCTCTCTTTTAACCTTTTATGTGGATAGTGTTGGGTAAAGAGTAGAGGAGGCGTATATTTCGAATAATTGTGTTTGTAAAAGTTGTTTAGAATTTTTAAGTATTCACATCTGATACACCGCTTCTGGAATAAGCAACTGTATAGTACTGCTGAAACTTTTTTAACGGCTGTAAGTATATTGGAAAGGAGTAAAGATAAATGTTTGGTAGAATATTTGCTGGATCCTGCTATGTACTTCCGCTTATATGGGGGTTTTGTGAAGTTAAGTTATCCAATATAAATATGGAAGCTCAAAATCAGTATCGGTTGTAGGTTCATCAAAAGAACCCAATGCGGACACGTAATTTTGAAGGATATAGTCCCTTGGAAGTGATCTACGTGTGTATGTAGGATTACCAGAATTCCTATTAAACCCTAGTTCTAAGAAACAATTATAATAATGTGCCTCACAAATAAAAACTATATTATTTGAAGCTTTGTCTGCTGGGACCAGTACATAGGATTAATGTGTTTTCATAGTTCCTTTAAATTTTCGAATACGAGATTTTATCAACCATCGTATAGCTTTTAGCCATTCAGACAAAGTGTTCGGTTCCACGTCGTCATTTTTGGCCCATCGGCTCGCATAATTTTCGACAGAATCCATAACTAAACTGAAATTCTGTCGCACATTAAAGGAACGGTATTTTGGACCTCTTAAAATAATGTTTTTAGGTTTTCATTTTCAACAATAGAAACGTCGCCGGTGATGACATGTCCGATAGGATTATATTTATCTTTTTTCAGATGGCCTTAATATTAATTTTTATTCACATGTTACTAATACTATTTCTTATTCAGATTCACCTAATATTATTTTTATTCAAATGTTCCGAATATTGTTTCTTATTCAATTGCCCTTTATACTATTTCCTACTCATACGCCCCTAAAACCCTTTCTAAATTAGATGTGCGTAATATTATTTTTTATTCTGATGTTCTTAATACTATTTCTTATTCAGATGCCCCTTAATACTCGTTCTTATTCAGATGCCCCTTAGTACTGTTTCTTATTCAAATGCCCCTCATACTACTTCTTATCCAGATGCTTCTCATACTACTCCTTATTCAAATGACCCTCATTCTTCTTCTTATTCAGATGCCCCTCATACTACTTCTTATTCAAATGCCCCTCATTCTTCTTCTTATTCAGATACCCCTCATACTATTTCTTATCCAGATGCCCCTCATACGACTTCTTATTCAAATGCCCCTCATACTATTTCTTATCCAGATTCCCCTCATACGACTTCTTATTCAGATGCCTCTCACACTATTTCTTATTCAGATGCCCCTCATACTACTTCTTATTCAAATGCCCCGCATTCTTCTTCTTATTCAGATACCCCTCATACTACTTCTTATTCAAATGCCCCTCATACTACTTCTTATCCAGATGCCCCTCATACTACTTCTTATCCAGATGCAACTATGCCAGATCACTCTCATACTACTTCTTATTCAGATGCCCCTCATACTACTTATTCAGATGCCCCTCTAAGACTTCTTATTCAAATGCCCCTCATACTACTTCTTATTCAGATGCCCCTCATACTACTTATTCAGATGCCCCTCATACTACTTCTTATTCAAATGCCCCTCATACTACTTCTTATCCAGATGCCCCTCATACTACTTCTTATCCAGATGACCCTCATACTACTTCTTATCCAGATGCCCCTCATACTATTTCTTATTCAGATCCCCCTCATACTACTTCTTAACCAGATGCCCCTCATACTACCTATCCAGATGCCCCTCATACTACTTATTCAGATGCCCCTCATACTATTTCTTATTCAGATGCCCCTCATACTACTTCTTATTCAGATGCCCCTCATATTTCTTATTCACATGTCCCTCATACTACTTCTTATTAAGATTAAATCGTTAAACATGACATCGCACATAGAATGTAATACTAGTTATATAACCTACCCCTTGAATGCTGTCTGTAAGGTTTCGAACCATCATTTTATTATACATCAATTCACTGTCTCTCCGTTGTTCCTGTGGAATTGTTATCTGGAAAAGAAGAAATGCATTACCATGTTTGCGATATATTGATACAATCGCCAAGCGTTTCAATCTCCGTGGCCGAATGGCCAAATTGGTTCGAGCCCAACTGGTACTTAAGCTGTTTTTTGTGAAAAAGTTTGATCTGATCATTTTATTTGAGAAAGTCCGACATATATTTTACACGCCAATATCGGGAGGTGATACACTTATATTGAACTATTGTGTGCTTTACAACTCCTGCTTTATTTGACATACTTTTATTTTCCCACAAAATTTCTACATTATCATATTTTATTTACATAAGTTCCAGGAAATAGATTTTCATTCCGTTAAAATGTTGTCTGTAAAGTAATTTACCCACTTACAAATCACAATGGCTTACTAATGATCAAAATAGAACTATTGTTTTTAATAACAAAGGCTGTGTATTGGGTTTAGATTCCACACTCAAAGTCTCTCACCTTTAATAAGCACTCAGTCTGATTTGTGCCTTTTTTTCTGAGACTGTAGCTCAATTTGTGAGCAAATTTGATGGTTTACTTTGGGATGGAGGAACATCTTTACTGGGTACCGCTTTACGTTTTTTTACTTTTTTCCCTCAATTTCAAAAATGGTTATCACCGTAATACTGTTTAGTAATATGTAATACATTTACATAATTATAACCTAAAAAACAAATTCGGGAGTCTCCGATGCCGATATTTAAGAAAGTCGTGCTGTACACCATCACATTTATCACTTCCATACAGTTCGGGACCGATCTCATTAGGACCTAGGATGCTTATGTAGGCATATTTTGTAAATGAACATAAGGTAGGCCGATGGATTTCACCTGCTATATTGAAAATTGTTTTTCCACGTTATAAAACTGACCTATGCTATATGATTTCCTATTGCGAATTATGTTGTATAGCAATGACCAAAAAATTAAAATTAAACTTACATTTGCTAATTTCCTATTGCGAATTATGTTGTATAGCAATGACCAAACATTAAAATTAAACTTACATTTGCTAATTTCCTATTGCGAATTATGTTGTATAGCAATGACCAAACATTACAATTAAACTTACATTTGCTAATTTCCTATTGCGAATTATGTTGTATAGCAATGACCAAACAAGTAAAATTAAACTTACATTTGCTAATTTTATTTCAAGTTCGATCATTTCTCTCATATCTTTTTCTGCGGTTGTTTTATTTGCACCAAACAACAAAGCAACATCTATTGCAAATTTTTCGTACACTTGCACATCTGGGTCTTCTGTCCCTTTAAGATAGTACTCCGGGGACGGCATTCCAAGATCAGGTTGATCTAGCTAGATAAAAACGATAGAAATGTAAGAAGACGATGTGTTTTCATTTTGCATTTTATGGATGAATATGTGATACATTGTAGATCTACACAGACCACGAGTTAGAGGTGTTACTTCACAATAAGTGATACAATGTAGGTCTACACAGACCTCCAGTTAGAGGTGCTATTTCACAATAAGTGATACAATGTAGGTCTACACATACCACGAGGTAGAGGTGCTGTGTCATAATAAGTGATACAGTGTAGGTTTACACAGACCACGAGTTAGAGGTGCTATTTTACAATAAGTGATACAGTGTAGGTTTACACAGACCACGAGTTAGAGGTGCTATTTTACAAAACGTGATACAGTGTAGGTCTACACAGACCTCGAGTTAAAGGTGTTATTTCACAATAAGTGATACAGTATATGTCTACACAGACCACGAGTTAGAGGTGTTATTTTACAAAAAGTGATATAGTGTAGGTCTGCACAGACAACAAATTAGGGGTGTTATTTTACAAAAAGTGATACAGTGTAGGTCTACACAGACCTCGAGTTAGAGGTGCTATTCCACAATAAGTGATTCAGTATAGGTCTACACAGACCACGAGTTAGAGGTGTTATTTTACAAAAAGTGATACAGTATAGGTCTACACAGACCTCGAGTAAGAGGCGCTATTCTACAATAAGTGATACAGTGTAGGTCTACAAAGACCACGAGTTAGAGGTGCTATTTCACAACAAGTGATACAGTATGGGTCTACACAGACCTCGAGTTAGAGGTGCTATTTTACAAAAAGTGATACAGTATAGGTCTACACAGACCTCGAGTTAGAGGTGCTATTTTACAATAAGTGATACAGTGTAGGTCTACACAGACCATGAGTTAGAGGTGCTATTCCACAATAAGCGATACAGTGTAGGTTTACACAGACCACGAGTTAGAGGTGTTATTTTACATTAGTTGATATAGTAAACCTAAGGTAAGACAAACCCATTCCGGAAGTGCAGTAAATACTATTTTAATATTTTTCCGTATGTTTGGAAACAAAGATAGATGTAGTCGCTCTTATATATTGTTTCAACTTGAGAGAAAAGAATCAAACAACACTTCGAGGGAGGGATGCCTCGTCATGGGCAAACAAATTTGTGCACACGAGTTGGGAATTCGCCATCACTCTATCATTGTAGTGTTAGATTGTATTATTTCATTCCGTTGGGAAAGTGAAGTATGGAATATTGGAACACTTATTTCATCTCTGTATGTTTGTAAACATAGAAGGATGTAGCCGCTCTTATATACGGTTGTAACATGAGAGAAAGCAATCAAACACAATTTTGACGGAGAGATGCCTCGTCATGGACAAACAAATTTTGTGCACATGGGTTGAGGTTTCGCTATCACTCCCTCAATGTAGTGTTAGATAGTATTATTTCATTTTGATGGCAAAATGAAGTATGGAATATTGGAACACTTGTTTCATCTCTGTCATAACATAATGATCTCACATCAGTAACCTTGAAACTTTAAATAAATATTTATCATAAGACCAACTGAATATATATTTAATTAATTTCTTCTGAAAGAGCTTCTCAAAAACAGACATGGAACAAGAAAGAACGAGAAAACTGTGGTGTATGAAAGACAAAAGACGGACATCAAAAGAACGTACCGAGACTGCTAAACATGTTTTTCATACCTGTACAATGTTGACGTCGGAATTCTTATCGTCCGAACTGACCCATTGGTCAAGTAAAATTTTATTGTTATATAATCTTAGTTTCACCATAAGGTTTATAAGATCGAAGTCGGATTCATCCCACGTATGATTTGTATACGTTACTGGCCAACCTCCTAACTCCTCTAATAGAACCTCTACGGGTTTTATACCTCTTTCATCAATTAAATCTGAAACACAGAAAATTCTCCTATTATTTTATAATATCACATAAAGGATTATTTATGTCAAATATTTAGTTTACATTACTTCTAAACGATTTCACATAAGAAATATCAGGGTTTATTCAGATGACAATGCTTAAAGATATTTAGAGTCTGTTTTCATCCTGAAAATTATATATTGTTTGTATGCACTTTTCTTTGTCATTCATATTAAAGATCAGGAAATCGAAACATAATTTCTTTAAAACATCACTGTAGTGTAGGCATGACTTTACTTTTGAATTATATGTTTGTTTCAATAACGCATTATTTCTACTCTGAAATCATTATTTCTGATCGCAACTTCGTGACATTTCACTGAAATGATCGTACCTGAAGGAAGAGTATTTATCGAAGCAATAATACTTTGCCTGGCAACAACATTTTGATATTGACTGCTGTTGATAATGTCACACTACTGTTTGTCAGTTTGGCATTTACGCACCAATTAACCCGGTATCTAACCGTGATATCTACATTATCTAAAAGGAAGTTCGAGTTCACTTATCAAGCAAAGTTAGTGCACGCAAGTATTTATCGATATATAATGATTTATCATAGAAAATGTAAAACGGTTGATAAAGTTTGGCATGAGAAAAATATAAGGAATAATCAAACCACGCGATCGGGTATGTAATTAACAAGAAGTAATCACTGATCTGCAATGGCATTAAAGAGGTGAAATGAAAGCATGTGTTAGTAATATGTTGTTTTAATACATCTACACTGATACCTATATTTCATAGTCAACCATATCTCCCTCGAATTTCTATTAGCAGTATGGCTTGCTTCTTTGTCAGTAATATGTTGTTTTGATATATCTAAAATGATACTAATATTTCATATTCATCCATATTTCATATTCAGTCATATCTCCCTTAAAGTTTTAACATACTTTGTGCCAACTGTGTGGTTTTTTTTTATAGTTTTACCCATAAACAGGGGCACTTCTGTATTTATCAAGCATTTTCACATTCTCGTAGATGCATGTTTCCACTGTGTCATTGAAATGTTTAAAATGGATAATTCATTTGATAACTGACACTTACTTTCGTTTATACATGACCTATAAAGGTCTTTCGCTTTCCTTGTAGATGTTAACTCGTCATCAGTAACTGGCTGCTCTAGCAAATCTGCCAACAAAAGAATAAATCGTAAATTATATATATATATATATATATATATATATATATATATATATATATATATATATATATATATATATATATATATATATATATATATATATATATATATATATGGAGTGTTTGGTCTTAAATGATTAGAATCTAACAGTAGCTGAAGTATATTGAATACATATTCTTCAATATTAAATTTGTAAAATCTTTGTCCAAAAATGTGTATATCGATACGAACTCGAATTACCAAAGTATCTATGCATATGTGTGTGCGTGTGTATAGATGTGTGTTTGAATGAAAGGATGGGTAATAGGATGAATAGACGGAAGGTATATGTATACATGTAAGTATGTGTGCGACAAAAGTAGGTCAATATTCAAACAGATAGGACTCCTCCCTGTTACATAGTCCATCACGTTTGGGATTCGCAATTGATTATGATACTGAGAACATTTTTAAAATCCAGTTTGTCGTATTTTAATGGACTTGGAGTTTCGATTATCAATTGGCACTTCTTAATTTTCACTAATACAAATACTGTATTTGTGACGTTGTAGTAACATTACCGATAGGGGCATTTTACATAATACTTGGTTATGTCAGATCTCACGAATTTCTCGTAATATTTCCGAACAATTTGATGAATCTTTGTAACCTCTGCTAGATCAGGGGTTAAGCATTTGCAATTAAAATGACATCAGAGCCTTATTTTTATTCCATTTCAATGTAAACCACAGAACGTGGAATGTAAACGAGTATAACAATCCTGGAATTTACCATCAGAACAATAGCGAGATTAACAACCCACTTATGAACTTATGATATTTTCAACATGCATGCGATGCCTATTAACATCAAATAAGTACCAACTTTATATCATGTTACAGAACCCGGATTAACACCACAGAAGAGGCTGGCAAAGATAAAACCCCACCCTCGCCCCTTTTTTCTAGATGAAAATATTGGAATCATACCCTATTACAACGTTCGGGAGAATTACTTTTCTCCAGTAACTATCAGCTTTAAGTATGTATTTTTTCTTGTACGTAAAGCTTAACATGTTCTGCTATTTGCCTCTCGTATTTTCAGAGCATTAGATAATTACACGTCTATATTAATGAAAATATAAAGTCCTTTTGAATGATGGTTTCTCTATAACGAGTTTCATATTTGACATATTACCACAGATATTTTCATCTGAACTATGAAACAGCAAGCTAAAAAACACAAAACAAATACCAAAATATCCATTAAACGTTTTGGCTACTACGATAAGCTCTCACTGGGACGAACCGTATGAGCATAACGTTGGCGCATGTCATATTTTGGGGGATGTCACCTTGGCTCACTGGGACAAACCGTACGTGCATCGTTTTCGCATGTATCATGTTTGGAATATCACCCTGGCTTTGTTATCTTTGTTAACTGAAGGGTGCAAATTTTCACGCCTCTCTCAACCAATCCGATCACGAGATTTTAACAGAGGGTACAATAATATATTTATTTCATCCCGCCATATGTATTGCTCTTTGTCTTTATCTATTTACATCTCCCCTGTCTCTCTTTCTCCATCTCCCCATTTCCAAACGTCGAACGCAGCAACACTTTCAAAGTAATATATCATTGATTAACATTTAAGATTTCGTTACCTTTAATCATAACCTGTAAATCCTCTCGTAATTTTGCAAATGTGTTGTAACTTGATCTGTCATCAGGAATTATATTCATTTTGTTCCAATTTCCACATGCATATTCAAAGAAGTCGTCACAAGGCTCGACCTGTTGATTCATACCGTTCAACAGTCGCGCACCTGTAGAATATTTAAGTGTAGATTAAAATGTAGATTTAAACGAATAGATGTTACATTTGTTCTCAGATCATAAAGGTAAACGGAAATAAACGAAAATTACTTTATAAATTTGTTGTAGTGAAATATATATAGATTTATCAATTTTACAAATAGATTCATTTTTAATCGTTATTTTTCACAATCTGAAAAATAACACCCCATTCAAAATCAATGTAAACTGTAATTTTCACTCAGCCAATCGAAATACATCCAAATTGTAGGGCTACTAGTTCGTGTTTTATGAGAAATAAATAATCAGTAATAAACAGAATATTTGCCATTTTATATAAATCACATTTGTATTCTATCGAATGAGACTGACGAATAATATTTAACACTAGTGCGTAGCATTAAACTGACAAATGTCCTCTATATCATTATATTCGTGGTAATTAAGCACATTTTCTTGTAGCCGTATTGTCTACTTGACATTTCTTTGTTTCATTTATGAATGGTTTCTTTTTACTTTTCTTTATTTTTACTTCAATCCAATCCGAAATCAAATTCTCGTTTAATGAACAATGGTGTCATTGACGTCAACTCCCTTAGGTATCTTTTGACAGAATCTGCATCTTTGACTAATTGACTTTTAAAATGTTCCAGAGGCATTCTGACAACACTTTAGAGATCAATAAGACATACCGGCTTTTATACAGTCTTTTGTCATGCATATTCCGATAGTTTCTTTGTCTTCCTGCAATTTGATCGACACCCGTTTTTGTGAACTAAAATCTGCAATGAACAACATATCATACAAATGTATTTTTTGAACTCATTTTTAATCTTTAAATCTTATTAGCAACAGTTATACAAATAAAAGTCATCACATACCTTTGTGTAATAAGTGGTATGTTTGCAAAGTTAAATCGGGATGACTTATAGCCTGGTCATGATTTAAACATTGTTTGTACAACAACCTTGAAATAAGTCCTATGATCGACCTTGAAATATGTCATTTGAGCGACTTTGGAATTCATCTTACCTCATGTTTGTTAAAATACTCGCGATTGGATTAAAGGCAGTCAAATGACAAAAGATAATCAAGATATGTCACCGAAACTCCACATCCGAGGGAAATAACAACAAGGTAATCACAAGACCGTGAAATAATATTGAAATAATACCAGGGAAATAACCCCTTGCCGGCAAATCCCACGTGCATGTAAATCGAACGCACTGTACACTGTATCCGATCACGAAGGACATTCATTTTTCGGGTAATGCTAAGATTGTTGCATTTAATCCACGACTAATAAATAAAACATGGGTTCTATTAAATTTTAAACCCAAATCAAAGGAAACAGTCAGCCACTTGATATTTTATTTAAAACAATGAGTGAATGACCGGGGGCATTTACGTAATAAAAGCATTGAACATGTAAAACTGCTGATGTATGCTTTCACCCTCTCCATAGGTTTTACGTATGACTTATTAAGTTAATAAAATGTTGTACTCAAATATATTAAATAATCTCGTTCACTTTTGTTTTTGTATTGTTTATTTCGGTGTAATAAAACATTTGTGGCCTAATTCGGGATGTATCCCTCAACAGAGGGCCATAATTGTATAATATGGCCATGTGTCAGAGTAATCCGGAAACGATGTTCCGGGACAAATGCAAGGGGCACGGACACACTAACAACCGGACAAGGCAAATACTCTATACCCATATTTCAGGAAAGGCAGGGTGTAATAAAATGTTATTTAGTCATTTCATTTTGACAATTGCGCCTGTTTTCAAAGTTAAACATTTTATCTGCAACATGAAGCAATGCAATTTGTACAACGTTGTAATAAAAGCGATCAAACTACGCATTTTGATTTTAGTATGTATAAACAATAATTAAACAAGAAAGTGATTGTTTGCTAACTCAGCAAATATCATATATGTATACCAAACCAAAATGCATACTATACAAATTACCTGCAAAATATTGTGTATCATTCTTCATGGAACTGTGTGAAGCATCTTTATTTTGAAAGAAAAAAAAAAGAAAGAAATAAAATATTTCAATGAAATATTACAATTACAATTTCGGGTACAGTATGTTGATTACAAAGAAAATTGGTAATATGCATATTGAAATCATTTATACATTTATTATAATATTTATTATAATAAGCACACACACATGTATATATATATATATATATATATATATATATATATATATATATATATATATATATATATATATATATATATATATATATACACGCAAACACACATATATATTTATATATAACATTTACATTTACATGAAAAACAAAAAGTTAAGCTAATGGTAAATCGTATAAAAGTTGTCCAAATTCTGTTTTCTGGATTCTTCGATTTAAAACCCAACGGTAATTTATTATATTGTCTGAGTCATATTTTGCTTTTTACACATGTCATACATTATATTATTTGTACATTTCTACAATAAACATATGTAACAAAACATTGAAAACTCTGACTGTGTAATTATTATTTTTTGCGTGTTTTTTTTTTTTTTTTTTTTTTTTTTTGAATATGTAGACTTAAGTTCCTTACTGTATAATCAAGATACCTTTTAGTTTTCCTGTCCTTGTTGCTTCCAGTATTATAAGAAATAGAGTTATACTAAGGCACACTCCACACACAACTAAAAGGATAATTTCAAGTCTTGTTCTTTTTCCTCTCCACCATTTTTTGTCCTTCTGGTATCTATCAGAATTACTGGGATTGAGAATATATTAATGTACAGATAAATTAAATATACAATAGACGGGTGTGATACTAGCAACACTACATCTCGTCAGAGATTGTGAAAATTATCACAAGGCAAATAAAACAAAACTAAATATCTTTAAGAGGAAGAAATATACATTGACTGAATATATAGATGTGAGATAAAGCATCCTTATATCAATGAATACATTCACACACCTACACACACACACCCAGCTGCACACACACACACACAAACACACACACACATACACACACACACAAACACATACGCACACACAGACGCACGTACACACAGACACACAAACACACATAGACGCACAGACAGACAGACAGACACAATTTTTTTAAATCAGCACCTGCTGTTTCTTTTTTCATTATGATTTCAATACCTATTATCACTATCATGGTACTTATTTCGTTCACCATCACTCTGATTCAATCGCTTTAATATTTATATCATATGTTTGGATTTTATTAAAGATAACATATTTTTAATGTTTGGAGACCAGGACCCAGTTGCACAACGCATCGTTAAATTTAGCCCATTGGCTTAACATTGGTTAACTTCACGTTAAAGCTAACAACCTGTTGTGCAACTGGGTCCAGGTCTTTCAGCAAACTGTCGAAAATTTCATGGAAAACAATCGCGCCCTATCATTAGCTGACCTTTTATTTCTTCATATAAAGTAGACTTCATTCAGAAGAAAAAAGTACTAGTGACCTTTAATTTTACTTTTAGGTATACCGGCAAAATTTTGTCAAGTAACAATTAAACATATGTTAATGGAATATATCCCAACGAACTAGAAATTAAAGACAACAGAATCAATTACATACGCGTACTACTTGGACATTTTACTTGCTATAGACAGAGACGGGGATATAGCAAACAGGACGTACGACAGTCGCAACGGTTTCCCTTCGTCAATGTACACCATCCATTCAAGTAGTAATATGCCGCTACCCCTTGCATATTTATCTCGCAAATAATTCGATATATCAGCGCGTATTCAACATATGAACATTTCATATACACAGGCATACTACTTATCGATAAATTATTACCACAGAGATGTCAAAAGTTCCGTTTGATGGCGACGTTCCGGAAATTTTACGGCCGGTATAATTACCTTGCTTGTAATTACTATGTTACACTAATTGAGATATTGAGTTACCCATTCGATAACGGTTGTTGAGTCATCAGTACCAATTTGGACAAAGGTCAATTCATCATTTATTTCTTTGTAAATTGACTGTGGAATTACTGCAAACGTGACCCCTTCACAGGGGATGATTACCCCTTGATGTCAACTGACACCACCTCTTGGTTTCCGGAAGTCTTTTTTGTCCAATGATCACCGGAAGTTCTATATTTTTCCCCTGGACATGCTATAGATTAATAATTTTGTATCTGTGGTTTAATAGTCTCATCTCTTACTTCTCATACAGCTTTACATACAAAAAGTTATTCATGATGAGTTTTGTGACCATTAAAACCAATTTAGCCATTATGTGCACTAAATCACCCTATTGAATAGTTTATCTACATGATTTTCCTTTTTTGCAAGCACTGTATACTATGACCAAGAAACAAAAATCCTACACAAGGCTAAACGGAGACGTTATATTGCTTGATAATTAATCTAATTAGCATTTATACACGTTGTAATTTCATTTCTTTAATAGCTGTTGATTATCCTAACTATATATTAATATGATTATACATTTCAATTGCTAGTGTGTCATTGACATTTGAACCCATGACCTTGGAAGTCACGTTATCTATTCCCATGTATCACTGTCAATCTATCCACAACAGTGAAACTTGTTCCTCTTTAGGACAAATCAAAGTCAGTCTTTATAGGGAGGTGGTTAGTATATAGAAATTAATTTGTACACAAATGCGACTATACGTGATAGCAAAACACGATCATTATGACCAGGTGGTCTTTATACTCAAGTGGTCGCAAAAACAAGTTTTAGTGTGTATATATATATATTCACAAATCCTACCTTTTATCAACCTATATATGTGCAAAGACTAAATATATAACTTGTGAACAAGTGGATCCTTAGTTATCCATTCATTCCTCTTTTTCAGTTCAAGACTTCGTTGTAGACCATGACCAATGGATCATACGTCACAAACATTGAAGCTGAAGTGTCGATTATGGCCAACACATTTTCAAAAGTAATATCAATTATAATGTCGCAATCTGGTCACAAGAGACGCTTACTGCCAAATTTGGCAAGATTTACTAAGTAATTCGTAAGGACTAGATGTTTTACAGAAAAAGGACCATGGAAGTAAATATCAAGATTCAAGTTTTGGCCCATTTTAAGTGCTAGGGGTTATAGCTCTTTTTTACGCGAAACTTCTATGTGGGTTTACATGGGAATCGTTCCTACCAAGTTTGGTTTAAATTGAGTCATTGGATTTTGAGAAGCCTTAAAAACGTTTCGGCTATACACTTTTAGAGACATTATTTGGCCTAGTATGATACCAATTTATCTTTAGAAAATACACATACTTTTCAAATTGGAGCTCAACTGATTAAGTCTAATTGACAGAAACGATATCGTCTTGAGCATTTTAACTTTGGTATTATATTTATAATATTTTAAAGTATTTTATTTCAATTACGGAGATGTATATGACTGGTCTTTGACCCCGTGACCTTACAAGGTTCCTTAGACAAGTCCATACAATTCCCCATATACATTTTTATGCAAAACAAATCAGTCTTCAGTTGATAATCATTTTGTATCATGTGCATTATTTGTCAATTGAATCGTTCCTCTTTTATGAACAGATTTTGTTTTTATTCGCAAACGAATATTGTGAATATTGGCTACGCATGGCAACAGACAAATCGACGATCTCAGTTGGAACTTGTTCCTAAGGTTACCACTAAATATTTCCAACGGGAGGAATGTGGATCCCTATAGTTAATTTGAGATTTCGCATCAGGTGACCTAAAACTATATTGCTACTACAAAAACTACTACAACAATATGAAATTCTCATAAGCACTTAAATCGATTGCAATCTGCTTTCTCTCATCAACTCTCTATCCATAAAATTACTGGCGAAATACTAGTTTAATTAGACGCAATTATATTGTTAGGAAATCTCTGAAATTTCACGCCCCGATGTTACCACACATCACGCTTCAAAGCATCTTGAATGTGTTTCAAATTCCTTTGCTTAATAGGAATATGATGTATGTCAGGGGGTAAATTAAGTGAAATATATTTTACACTTACTAGCACCATAATCGATTTCCGCTAGCAAGTGCGCTCTACTGGATTAAACATTGTATAGTAAACACGAGTACCAGATATAACCATTGTTTGGAATTTCATGTTTACAATCTTTACACAGTAGATCATTCAGAGAACATCTTTTGCCTTAATACAAATGAAGCTTCTTGACGGTTCATTTATGGGATGATAATATCTCTATCATTACTATGTCGGTCTAATTTGTTATCGTAATGCGAAATCAATCTGTATTAATTCATCATGTTTGTTTATCCAAAGTCAAGAGCCAGTTAATCGTAACCATGTGTTTAAAATATTACAAAAATCAGACAGCACATTTTGATGTAATAGACAGGGGAAGATTATAGCAGGTCTGCATTGAAAATGTTTTCAGTTTTGGGTTAGACTCAAAACTCACGGGCATGTGTCAGGTTAACAAAAACATCATAAACGTTATTCTGATCTAAAACAATGTGTGTCTGGCATAATTAGGCCAAATAAATATTTTGTTTGACATTAATCAAAATATTTACTCTCATGTTGTGTGGTTGATAAAATGAGATCAAATTTTATGTTTAACAGTGTATAATTTTGTTGATGATAAGTTTCTGTTTTTGAAAGTAATTATTAAAAAGTATAACATATTGCGATATCTGTTCGTTTGCCCCATTGATTCCTGACGTACAAAACAAACACATTTTCATTTACAAACACCAGCTTCATGTGACATGCCATAAATTACATTCCTTTCACTGTAGAGATGTTTTATAACTTTCCGTATCAAAATGGTATATAGATGGATTTGTAATTACTTCAACGTCATCATCTTCAACAAGTTTAATCTGTATGGTGGCGATAGGCTTTTAGTAATGGAGTTAAAAATCCTATTAAAATGCACGCTAGAGAGACCTAAAGCCTTCCGCATGTAACAATGTACACAACACACACACACACATACACACACACACACACACACACACACACACACACACACACACGCACGCACGTCTACTTCCCACATTTGAAATACAATTCAATGTTAATACTGTATGTGAATTTATAATACCGCATGCGCTCTCAGAGTGTATAGATTTATTAGCGCAATCTTGAATTCGCGCGAGTAAGTTTATTAATTTTGTTGTGTATACCGAATGACAGGATTGAGAAATTTTAGCGCTGCCTTTGAATAAGCGCAGTGAATATGGAACTCTCGAGTTAGCCTGGATTACCTTCATAATATTATAAACATAATGCCAAAGTTATAATGTTCAAGACGATATCATTTCTGTCAATTAGACTCCATCAGTTGAGCTCCAATTTAAAAAGTGTGTGTATTTTCTAACGAGAAAGTGGTATCATACAAGGCCAAATAAAATCTCTAAAACTATAGCCGAAATCCGTCTAAGAGTAATCAGTGTAAAAAATGACTATCTTAGCTTTAGAAAAGTTTTTGAATTTAAATGGTGTTAACAGTGCCAAAAATTACTTTAGTATAAGATGAACAGCTGGTACCGAAATACCAGGTACTTGGTTTATGTATAACCCCGGGTATTCAAACGGTCCACCAGCAGTGGCAACGATAATCCTGCTTTTATAATCGCCAGTGCGTGATTCTAGAAAAATGTTGCTCAATGTTATTTCTGGTTTCGATTATATATAGTAATAATGATTAGTAAAAGAACCCTGTAAGTGTTCGGAAGATCCTGGGTTCGATCCCCGGTCTGTCCGCACATTTTGCTCTGCCTGATACAATTCAGTAATTTGGCATTCAACTAAATAACTTACTGTGGTATGCTTTAAGAGTCTCTTGGGTTTCTTTATATAAAATAAATGAAATGGGCTAAAAAAAAAGTAAAAGTATTTCCATTTACTTTACATATGTTGCGAAGGTAAATATGAAAACCGGATCAACATATGAGGAACAATAAATGCAGGATCATACGGTAATCCGGGCTAACTGGAAAGTTCCCTACTGAGTGCAAAAGGCACAGATAGAAGAATACCGCAAAAATAAGTACACAAGTCTTCGTAGTCATCTTTTGACTATAAAATATATTTCAGTTTGCTATAAGAAAGGAAAAAAATTGTTTAGGTATATTACATAGTAATAATTTAAGCATATAGATATTTTTTTCGTATCTAAATTATTACTGGACAACAGGGCGAGATTAGATGAAAATTGTACTGGCCCAGTGGTTGGATGGATGGATAGATAGATAGATAGATAGATAGATAGATAGATAGATAGATAGATAGATAGATAGATAAATAGACATATAGATAGAGAGATAGAGAGATAAATAGACAAATAGACAGATGAATACTTATATCTTTGTCAATTATATGACTATTTAATTCCTATTGAACTGAAAGGTCAATACCAGAATTTTCGGTTGCCATTGATTGTTATAGGATAACATGTCTATTTCAATAAGCATACCTTGAGACTTTCTTTTCCGTTTACATGTTAGACTACGATCAAAACTTTTCAAAGTACGTCCAAGTTTGACTTTATATTTTCAAAAGTAATAAATGAATTAATGAAAACAATTTCTTTTTACATGATGAATAGGAAAGGAATGTCTGTCATAAAAAAAAAACATATGTACCTTACAAATTTGACCTGGTTCCCTGATTCATCGGCAATGTAGTACTTCGCCTTTCCATTCATTTCCATTTCAAATCCAAACTGTCATTGGTAGAATGTATCCATATCTGTGGAAGGAGAAGATATAATAGTACGAGTAATTAATTTATATATATATATATATATATATATATATATATATATATATATATATATATATATATATATATATATATATATATATATATATATATATAACGCAATCCCAATTAAATTTCAATATTTTTTTAAATTGATAAAATATTGTTAGCAGTTTTGAATACCATGTAATAATCCGCCTTCCTCCATAAATTCACGGATGATTGATCACGGTCACACAACGTATTCTCGTTTCTGCGAGACATCAAAACATACCGCGATTTGGCCGGATACACACGGTAAAATTTCAGACAAGTTTGTCTTTCTTCATGTATCTGGTAAGAATATTCCGATGTTGAAATTCGTTTGTTATACCGTATTACGTATCGGATCCCTACCTAAGCTAAACAACGATCCACGCAACAGTACAGTTAGGTACTGTTAGATGAAAAGACTTAAACCACTGTGACAATAGATCTGAATGTCCATAAAAGTACGATATGTAATATATATTTGTACAGCTGCCTTAGGCTGACTGGTACAAATGCTGGGGACCCTCGAATTTGTCGACCGAAAAGTTATGAAGCCTCGCCAGGATCGTAAAATGGGGTTGCAGCACTGGTGCAATCGATTTAGAACTGCAGAGAAAGCTACAAACGAGACACCAGGGACCAACAATCCAAAACTTTGCCGAGATACTGTGTTGATGCGTCTCCTACGGCGTCAATCCCTGTTGCGTTGCAGTAGGCATGCTTTTTAATCGTCTTCGACGTGACGTCAAACTCCAATGGCTGCAAAACCATCCAAATGTGTTTTCTATGGTAAAATTGCGCCGTGTACACTTCTATGTCGAGTAAAATGTTCACACTTTACCGCTCATATAGGCATATGCCTGTTTTCGATGTCATGATGAACGTTATGCAGAAAACTGCATTGCGTAACGTGACAGGTTTGGTGGCCGTAGCATTATGGTATGTGGGGGATCTGTAGTGGCATCAAAACCAGCTTGGTCTTCAATGACAGCTCAACAGTACATAGACACTGTTCTGAAAGCTGTCGCCGTGCCATATGTATGCCAGTAATTTTTCAACAAGACAATGCTCGATGAAATGTGGCGCAGTGTGTAATTAACTATCTTCGCCAAATCAATGTCGATACGTTATCTTGTATGTATGTGTGTATGTATGTATGTATGTATGTATGTATGTATGTATGTATGTATGTATGTATGTATGTATGTTTGTGTTGTGTGTGTGTGTGTGTGTATGTATGTATGTATGTATGTATGTATGTATGTATGTGTGTGTGTATGTATGTATGTATGTATGTATGTATGTATGTATGTATGTATGTACATTTATATGAAATTACGTTCGTGCTTGTGTGCGTGCAGGCATGCAAGTGTGTATATATGTGTATAGATTTCCTAAAAATCTTTGAAATAAATTTTCGTTATAGATAATTGAAAATGAGGTTTATAGTCATTATCTCTATCTATGAGAAGTTTACGTGAAGAGAACAAAGCAGATTTAAATAAACCGTGTTGTCACAATAAATCTTCGGTAAGAGAGACTTATATTTCAAATTTGTCTTTCATGTTTTCCTTTACGTAGCCCAGAATGCTATATATCAGAATTGTGCATCTTTTAAATCAATAACGTGGGGTCGTCTGTAAATTAAAACATCATGGAATTGAAATAAAACGTATTTAATTTGATAAACATTTGAATATCTTCCAATTAAATTCAATACAGTTTTTCATTTTATTCATTTTATGGAATGTTCAGGAGTATTTATCAGTTAACTTGTCTAAGTTTCATCCATATTTTCTCCCAATTATGTATTTCACTGAACATTTTGTCCCAGATGTGTTCAATAGTTAGATAATAATAGCGGACTTAAGTAACTTACGATATTTAAGTAGCTTTCCTCCTGCACTTTAGACGATTACTGGTGATTGATATAAACTAATAATGCTGCATCTTATCTGTTTTTCGTATCGTTTAGGCAACAATTAACCATAATTAAACACAGTCGAAGGAATACTGTGAAAATTCTTTAGATAGGAGATAAGCAGCGTATAACGTCTTTACAACTTGTTACTCTTTAAAGAAAGGATATTTATGTTATATATTAAACCTTGAATGAAAATGTGTTTTAAATTTATAAAAATTTCAGATACCAAAGTATAAATCAATAGAATGTCCAGGACATAGATACAAATCCGGTAAAAATGGACAAACACGGACCTCTGGAAACCAAGAGCTGGGATCAGGTGCCATGGAGGTGTAAGCATCCCCTGTCGACCGGTCACACCCGCCGTGAGTCCACAGTCAAGTCCAATGAAACAAGTGAGGAGTGTATCCTCGTCACAATTGGTACAGACGTCTCAACAACCGCCAACGAAAAGGCAACTCAACATTTCACTTAGTGAAACAGAGTAGTCGCAAAACAATTGAAACAATTGGGACCATGACGGGGGTACGTATCTCCTATCAACCAGACGCCTTGTGATTCAATAGTTAAGTATAGTTAATACAAATTGCATCTACTCAGAATAGGCGATACAACAATCACTATGGAACAAGCAAACAAGTCTGGCGGCGAAACATGGTAATGGCAAGCGAGTTTATTTTATAAACTGTAAAATGTGTGATTTGTTTGCGTAAAGCAAAACTATCCATATCAATATTTCATCACTAAAATCATAGTAGCTATATAATTGTATGAAATACGACATATGTACATTCCCTATGATATATTTAACAGTATAATTGTATGAAATATGAGCATTCCCTATGATATCGTTAACAGTATTATTGTATGAAATTTGATTTGAATACATTCCCTATGATATCTTTAACAGTATAATTGTATAAAATATTAAATATGTACATTCCCTATGATATCGTTAACAGTATAATTGTATAGTATATGAATTGTGTATATTTCTCATCATATTGTTTACAGTATGATTTTAAGAAATATAAAATCTGTATATTTTTATGATATTGTTGACAGTATAATTTCTTGAAATATGAAATTTGTATATTTTGTATGATATCGTTAATGGTATAATTGTATGAAATATGTAATATGTATACTTTCTATGATACCGTTTGCAGTATAACATCATGAAATATGAAATAGGTACATTGTATATCATATCGTAACGGTATATTATGAAATATTCATATTTCTATACATAATTCTATATCATTCTAAGCAAAACACGTAAATATTATCTCCTTTACATGTTGAGGATTATTTTTCATGTTTGCAGCGATGGTTTCTTTTATCTACTTCTGTATTTGATGTAAATATAATTTTATTTTTCATCGAATATCTAGAATTACAACATGTTGGTCTTTTAATTAAATGTATTTTATAGCACCTTACTTTAAGCACCTAAGCTTGGTCAGTTTAAATTGAGATGTGTTTTAAGTTGTACGTTTTGACTTTCCTGACTGGAAGGCATTTACACGATGTACATGTTGTAATGCTTTGATATGTATTGCCAACCACGTTTTCAGTTTCAAACACTAAATGATGAACAAACAGGAATAACGCTATGTGAAACAAAACTGGACTGCTCCCGACTTGCCACTTCACAGATAATGTGCTAGACTATGTTTTACATCAGCAATGTTTATTATATAATTATTATATTATCCCTTCATCGATTCTTTGGGGAGCCGGCCTGGCTCAGTCGGTAGCGCGCTCGACTCTGGATCGTGAGGTAGTGAGTTCGAGTCCCTCCGGCGACAGGCTGGTTTTCTGTCGTTCGGATGAGACAGTAAAAACTGTAGGTCCCGTGTCACAGTAGGTGTCGGCACGTTAAAGAACCCTCACTGTTCAATGGCCGTAAGTGCCGAGCATAGGCCAAAATTTGAAGCCCTTGACCGGCATTTGGTGAAGTCTCCATATGAGTGAAATATTTTGAGTGGGATGTTAAACAACATTAAACAAACAAACAATCGAACCTTTGGGCAAATAATTAATGACGTGATAATTTTGAAAACCATCGTCAAACTTCTCAACCAAATTCTGAGCGCTTGTTCATAATAGTTGACTTAATTACTCTCACATTTAGATTACAACTTTCATTGAAAATATATTAAATAAAAAGCGAGTAAATATATCATTCTTTTATTGAAAACGTGCCTGTAGATCCATGTGGTTTAGTTAATATGTTGTATATATAATTGAACCGAGAAAATATCTCATTTCTGTTATCTAATTTAGCTTTAAATTTATGAATTTCCGATTCACATGCACACATGAATAAATAAATATAAAAAACTAAAAAATACAAAACACTGCAGCCGGTCATAAACTGTCTATGTTTGTTCATCTTCTAATCATACATCTGTAACCCTGTTTTATATCTTACTTTACATGTTATGAAACATCATTCCTGTTGTGGTGACGCCGGCGTGGCCGATATGCCTTATTACTCTAAGATATATATACGGTATATACCAAAAATTGGCCGATATGTCGTACTAATCTGAGAGATATACAGTACATACCAAAAGAACTATTCACGCGGCTTACTTGAGAATTCAGAAAACCGTCCACAAATCTCTCAACATGCATTGAGTTCCATTTCCTTCCAAAACGAACGTTCATAACTAACTAACTGTATACTATTATAGCACTCAAGTCAAGCCTCCGATATCCCCAGACATAAATTTGATAGCCAGTTTCCCCTGCTAAATCAACAGTCTAGTGCTGGTGTCATATTTCAATACGTTAGGAGGTGAATGAAACACGAATCTTACATTGTTATCTATTTATCACTCACACTTTGTGTTTTCAATAAGCCATCAATCTTTTGAAACATAAATTATACATGCATTTTAATTATTTCGTTAATTTTGTTATTTTCACGGTTTTTATTCAATAAGCCTGCTCAGGTAACTTTTCTACTTTAAGAACATTTTTTGGAAATGGAATCTTCTACAACTGACGTTAGTGATTACACGTCAGAATTCCCTTGAAAACGCACGACATTATGTTAACATAGCGAGCAACCATCCTACTCTATTTAATTCATACCCGCTCAATCATTTCAATAGGTAATTATGAGGGATAACATTTTTTTTATTATTAGTCAACTTATTTCAGCCATTGATGCCTTTATGATACGCTACAATTCCATTTGAATTCGAAATATTGAATATTTATATCATTTCTAAAGTGCGCCCAGCGAAAAAGTTAGAGTTTCTCTGCAAGGTTTCTATATGACATGAAAAATACTAGGATCAGTACAAATATCAATGTATACGCATATGCATTCTCAGTGATCTAAACATTTTAATACTGGAATACAAGTTTCGTTTATCAAATAACTTTCATTTTATAGTTTACTTATGCACTTTCCAGAATACATTGTTCAATTCCATATAACATGTATAATATAGAGTATTGATTCAGAATGTGGTTGGATGAACACGAACATTTACTTTTGATAGGAACTGTATGTTGATGGTCTGACTCTACTGTGTAAACGGATGTGTTTAAGAAATAGTGCATACAACTTTTTGAATTATGGCGTTCATCATTTATCGAGTTCTCGTTTTATAATTTTGCATATGCGTAGATATACTTAGATATACGTAGATTCCAGATGTATTTAGTGATCGCGTGATAGTTGTTTATGACAGAATATATAGATACTATTAGATACTATCATGATTCACGTTTTTCCTTTTATGATTTATCTTGATTGTGACTATGATTATGATACGTGGTTACCGTATAAATAAGAATTTTCAAGATTCGTGTTAACAAAAACGGTAATGTCGGAAACGAAGCACTGATTGCTTTTGTTTAGAAAGTTACAGTGTTCAACCCTGCAAGTGTGAAATGTCAAGTTCGAATCCTGGTTTCAGGTGATACACGTTACTTTACAAACAGGAAGTGATAAGCATTTGTCATAATAAGCGAGAGACACGAATCTTTTTGGTGACGCTTTAAATCATAGCCACCGTGCGTTGGTCTAATGATAGAGTGCATTCAACGCGCAAGACGAAGGCAAGGGTTCGATTCCCTGTACCGGTCATTCCAAGGACTTTAAAGATGGTGATAGATTACTTTTTTCACCAAACACTCGGTACATGAAGTGAAAATCACGAGTCTTTCAAATGAGGCTTAAAACCGAGGTCCCATGTCACGGAAAACGTGGCACATAAAAACCAAACACTGCATTCTCGTCAGTCCATAGCACAAGTAAAAATTTGTAGCACTTCACCTAAAGTAGATGACCACTCCATATCAGTGAACTTTTCTTTGCGGGATGTAAAACGAACATCAAACAAAAACAAAACAGTTTTACAAGTGATAGGAGGCACTACGTAAATAGTGGTCCATAGTAAGGATAAATATTTGCTGCACTTCATCTGCAGCCGATTCTCAGTTCATATTACTGAAAACATCTTTGTTGAGCAAGAAAACACAAGGAACTAAAACAAGCAAGCTGTATCCGAAATCATCATGTAGTGTAAAAATGTTGCTACACCATTTCAAACCATCACGATCATTCTTAAACCAATGTGATAAACCAAAGGTTTTATCGAAATGGAAGACTATACGTACACTCTAATTGGATTAAGATAATTTGTTAACTCCAAGTATTCCGCCATCGAAATAATCAGCTCGAGCGAATAAATAGTGAATACAGGGTTTAACATTATGACAAAAATAGAATGCGTATTACATTAGAAAAAAAAAGATTTCTCGCAAACATTGAAGAAGTTAAAATACCGCTTATGTTAGCCAACAGTATTTGTATTGATCCGTTCTTGGATTTATGATATATGTTTAAAACAAGTATCACGTGGGTCTACAAAAAGGATCATTAACCATCCCAAGAACAAATTGGCGTGTCTATGGTGGTTCAGTATCAAATCACACACACACACACACACACACACACACACACACACACACACACACACACACACACACACACACACACACACACACACACGTACATACGCACGTGTGCGCGTGCGCGCACACACACAGACGTATATACACACAGACACACATACACACACAGAGACACAGACAAACACACACAGACACACAGAGAAACACACACACGTACACAGACAGACACAGACAGACAGACAGACACACACACACAGACACACACACACACAACCAAAACAAATGAATAAACAAATTGTTTTTTTGCAATATGACGTCATCCGTTAAGTTCATATTTAATAAAAGATAAAAATCTGGTAAAAATGGACAAACACGGACGTTTAGAAACCAAGAGGTGGGATCGGCTGCCATGGAGGAGTAAGCATCCCCTGTCGACAGGTCACACCCGCCGTGAGTCAACAGTTAAATCCAAATGAATATTTATAATATAAATGTATATTATGAAAGAAAAAGTAAGAGCATACATGAATAACAAATCGTTATTTTGTTAAATTTTTATCCTTAGTTCTAACTGTTTCAAAATATAAGTTTAACCCAAACAGTTAATATCTCTGTAATCCAACATTAAATCAGTCAATCCCTCCTCAATCAGTGTCGCGCAAAAACGCATATTCGCTAAAAATAGCAAAGGGAAACTGTTATCTACTTAAAATTATACTACAAGATTTAATCTATTCACATTTGGAAAGTGTTTGCAATTTGTTTATTTCTAATGTAATATTTTCGGATAAATATCGAGATTGATTTTTTTATTTAAATGTTGATATTTATTACTTATCTTAAACAAATTATTTTTTTCAATTTTTTATTCATCTGTCCGTAGTTTAGCAACTGCATGATTCATCTTAGGGCACATAGAGTTTATTGCGTGACTACAATCACGATCTAAAGAATTTCTTTAAAGGGGCATTGGCTGTACTTTTTTTTAAAAAAAAAATGTTTTTCTTTTTTACTACTTAGATTGATATACAATAACGAAAAAGATACACACAAGCATAAAAAGCCATCAATTTTATGCATATTTCTTGACAAAGCCCAGTTTGGCACTTATTCGATTGGAATTGATTAACACAACTGGACCTGACTTTCACAAAATATATAGGAATAAGTTTGTATACATGTGGATAGCTCTTATGTGTTATTGTACATCAAGTATAAGTAGCAAAAGTAGAAAAAGCAAAATTATATTTTTGGTAAACATAGCTAATGCCCTTCCAGTACTTCGAATTATTACTTTTGACTTTAATTTGTATCACTTTTGGTCCAATGATAATAGGATTACAATTATATACATCAGAGTTGTTTTGTGTAAAATAAAAATGAAACAAGATAAAACAAGGTAGCATAGAATTTTAATGCAATACATAAAGGAGAACTAAATCTATTCTAATTTCCAAGGTCCTCCACCTGGAGAAAGTCAAACCGCTGGGTCAAAATTGTATTTTCTTGTAAACATATGTTTTTGACGTTTACTTATAGCTATGAACATAGTTACATCGATCTTATAGTAACAGTAATATATTTACAATACATTAAAATGAGCTTAACACCTTGTAATTGAGCACTTTGCTGCATATCTTGATATAAAAGATCTCCGATACCAAAGTATAAATATTTAGAATGTCCAGGATATAGATACAAATCTGGTAGACACATCTATACAAAGATAAAAAAAACCCTCAGATACTATATTATAAATAAATAGAACGTCCAGGAGATAGATACAAATTCGGTACAAATGGACAAATGGACAAACACAGACCTCTGGAAACCAAGAGGTGGGATCAGGTGTCATGGAGGAGTAAGCATCCCTTGTCGACCGGTCACGCCCGCCCTGAGTCCATAGTCAAATCCAAATGAAATACGTGAGGAACGAATCATCGTCACAATTGGTACAGACGTCTCAACAACCGCCAATGAAAAGGCAACTCAACATTTCACTCCGCGAAGCAGAGTAATCGCAAACAAGATTATTATACCGACCGTAAAATTTGTAGAACGTTGACATCAAACGCGATTTTCGATATCTCTGTGTCAATAATTTGTCAATGAGTAGTTTACATCTGTATATGAAATTTTCATATGTTGAACACACTCTAGCATATCAGACCATTTCTGAAATATAAACTCCATATGCGGGTGACTATGGGATATTACTACTGGGATAAGGTTCAATGTTTCTTTTGTCAAAAATGATAGCATTGCATTTCTGCAAAACTGCATCTTTTACCACGACCAAAAGACATGAAACGCATTCTAGCTTTCCTTACGTTTATACCGTATGTATAAAGTTGTTTTTATAATTCTTAGTAAAGAAAGTGTCCGATTAAAAAATTTTGAAAAAGAAATATTTCAAGATGAAAAATTAAATGTGTAACACATGTAAATTAAAGATGTTGATAGATATCTCGATTTGATAATGAATAGGATTAATTTAATTTTGATATATAAAACAATCCGTTATAATTTTGAGAATTCCCATCACTAAGAAGGATAGATTTAACGGAAGTTGTTCACATGTGTAAAATTCATCAAACGGTACATTAATATAGTTGTAAAAGCACGATGGTCGAAATCAGAATATGCACTTGTTTGACCTTTCCTGTGATCTAATACCGGTTTTACGTTCATTCCGACATGATCTATACCGCCGTTATTGATAAAAGGTTCAACAAAACTGTATGAAAGCAAGACAGGACAACATATGATTTATATAAAACGATTACACGTACTATTTATCGGAGCAAAGTTCAGTTGATGAAAAGGACAGAAATGATCTTAACAAATTCTGGCTCAAAGTAGGTGTAAATGAGGCATATACATTATCGTACTGACCCGGCCAATATTGATTCCCCGGTCTATAATCATAATATCAATATCACGTATGCCTGCCATATTGTCCTTATGTGTGTTATATCGGAAACGCTTTACTGACTGGAAACATGTTGATGTATGTCAATGTTATGCATGCAGAAACTTTCCCATTTCATTCGATACAATGCAATTTGCTCTCCAACAAGTGCAATACATTGATTGATTAAATATACAATCATAACAAAATCCTGCTTTTTTAATTCTAATATATATATATATCATAAATATATATATATATACAATATTTATAAGTATATATATATATATAAATATATATATAACAAAATCCTGCTTTATAATTCAAACATATACATACATACATACAAACACATACATACATACATACATACATACATACATACATGCATACATACATACATACATACATACATACACCAATCCACCATGCATTCATACATATAGACATAACTATTTTTTGTTATAGATTGAGTAAATCTGTTTGAGACAAATTAAAAGTTTCGCCTTCATTCCTAAGATATGCCCTTTTGTCCTTAGTAAATTATTTGATATTAAACTCCTTCCATAATATATAACAACTATTTCTTTCAAATCATGGAAATGAAAAAGTGTTGCCATTGAAAATCGATAAAAGTGTTCTATTGACACACACACACACACACACACACACACACACACACACACACACACACACACACACACACATATATATATATAAATATATATATATATATATATATATATATATATATATATATATATATATATATATATATATATATATATACATGTTTATCTTGAATTTTCTTATTTTTCCATTTGATAGAAAGTTGTAGTAATGAAGAAATGAAATAGAAATTCATTTTTTTACATCTGTGAAGTAACACGTTTAGGAATAATATATTAATTCACCGGCAAACACTTCAATTTCCTTATTTAAATACCCGAAGTCTGACTAAAATTTACTTACCGTATTGACTGGTGCTTATGTTTTCCGATTCTTCACTAATATGCTGTCCAGCCTATAAGCTTTTAAATATTAAAAGATTTTGTGGCGACTAGACTAAATATCTATATAGAGCATAACGGTGATACACTCACGTATCACGAGCGTTGAGAGTGTGCTGGGGTGAAGCGTCATATTTACTTGCTAATTAAAATGAAAATATTTTCGCGATTTTTAGGAACTAAATTCGTTTTTTATCAGACGTAAATAATTTAGTTAAAAAACAACAGGTTTATCTGCCCATTATCATGATTCGGTGCCGATTTATTTTCGAATGTCAATACATCACAGTCTTCATACTGGTTATGCGCGACTCTAAACAAATTAGAAAAGATATCAGTCCTTTCATGCTGTACATTTTATATCAAATAGATATCGGATAATATAGCTCTGTCCTAGTCTGTTGCAACATTAGATGTACATTTACGCATGATACACTGAGATCCTTGTGTACATGAAGTTACAGATCTAAACATGTTTGCAATATTTTGTCGAATTTATACTAAAATGACAGATATTTAATGAGTGTGTCAACTAAATAGCTTTTTATGAAATGACCATTTAGAATTATTTACTTTGTTTTTGTTTCTGCGAGGTATCGGTATGTTTACATAATAACAATAACCATAACGTATATTGGTATCTTAGCAGACTCATCAGTCTTATATTGGTTTGTTGACAAACTTTCCAGTCTTATATTGGTATGTTATCAGACTCTTCAGTCTTATATTGGTATGTTAACAGACTCTTCAGTCTTATATTGGTTTGTTAACAGACTCTTCAGTCTTATATTGGTATGTTTTCAGACTCTTCAGTCGTATATTGGTATGTTAGCAGACTCGTCAATCTTATATTGGTATGCTATCAGACTCGTCAGTCTTATATTGGTATGTTATCAGACTCGTCAGTCTTATATTGGTATGTTATCAGACTCGTCAGTCTTATATTAGTATGTTAGCAGACTCGTCAGTCTTATATTGGTATGTTATCAGACTCTTCAGTCTTATATTGGTATGTTAACAGACTCTTCAGTCTTATATTGGTATGTTAGCAGACTCGTCAATCTTATATTGGTATGCTATCAGACTAGTCAGTCTTATATTGGTATGCTATCAGACTCGTCAGTCTTATATTGGTATGTTAACTGACTCGTCAGTCTTATATTGGTATGTTATCAGACTCGTCAATCTTATATTGGTATGTTAGCTGACCAGTCAGTGTTATACTGGTATGTTAGCAGACTCGTCAGTCTTATATTGGTATGCTATCAGACTCGTATGTCTTATATTGGTATTTTATCAGACTCGTCAGTCTTATATTGGTATGTTAGCAGACTCGTCAGTCTTATATTGGTATGTTATTAGACTCGTCAGTCTTATATTGGTATGTTAGCAGACTCGTCAATCTTATATTGGTATGTTATCAGACTAGTCAGTCTTATATTTGTATGTTGTCAGACTAGTCAGTCTTATATTGGTATGTTATCAGACTCGTCAGTCTTATATTGGTATGTTATCAGACTCGTCAGTCTTATATTGGTATGTTAGCAGACTCGTCAGTCTTATATTGGTATGTTATCAGACTCGTCAGTCTTATATTGGTATGTTAGCAGACTCTTCAGTCTTATATTGGTATGTTAACAGACTCTTCAGTCTTATATTGGTATGTTAACAGACTCTTCAGTCTTATATTGGTATGTTAACAGACTCTTCAGTCTTATACTGGTATGTTATCAGACTCGTCAGTCTTATATTGGTATGTTAGCTTACTAGTCAGTCTTATATTGGTATGTTATCAGACTAGTCAGTCTTATATTGGTATGTTATCAGACTCGTCAATCTTATATTGGTATGTTATCAGACTCGTCAGTCTTATATTGGTATGTTATCAGACTCGTCAGTCTTATATTGGTATGTTAACAGACTCTTCAGTCTTATATTGGTATGTTATCAGACTCGTCAGTCTTATATTGGTATGTTAGCTTACTAGTCAGTCTTATATTGGTATGTTAGCTTACTTGTCAATCTTATATTGGTATGTTATCAGACTAGTCAGTCTTATATTGGTATGTTAACAGACTCTTCAGTCTTATATTGGTATGTTAGCAGACTCTTCAGTCTTATATTGGTATGTTAGCAGACTCGTCAGTCTTATATTGGTATGTTAGCAGATTCGTCAGTTTTATATTGGTATGTTAACAGACTCTTCAGTCTTATATTGGTATGTTAACAGACTCTTCAGTCTTATATTGGTATGCTAGCTGACTAGTCAGTCTTATATTGGTATGTTATCAGACTCGTCAGTCTTATATTTGCATGTTAACAGACTCGTCAGTTTTATATTGGTATGTTAACGGGCTCGTCAGTATTATATTGGTATGTAAACGGACTCGTCAGTTTTATATGTGTATGTTAGCAAACTCATCAGTCTTCTATAGGTATGTTAACAGACTCAGTTCTATATTGGTATGTGCACGTGGTAATGACATGCATCAATAAGTGTGTTTGTCTTTCTACTTCTTAAATTCTTACACATTATTTCTCGCCATTTCATCAGTCAATAAACATTAAAAATTTCCAGCTTATTTGGTATTCCTATATTGATATTTTTCTAGCAGTGTTATATTTGTAATATCACATAATCAGAAATAAATGTGTACACGTACGATTCATATCTACTATTTACCGTAAAAGGGATATCCTCTGTTCAGACGAAGTACACATTTTAATGTTGAATTAAGATACCTAATTAAATTGCCATTATATCGGAAATGATGATCAAATATTTTGAATTACTTATCAAATGAAAATCTTCAAAGAATACAGTGATTCTCGGGATAAGAATTGTGACTATCACATTTCCAGACGTGTTAAATTTACATAACTTAAATTAATATTCTGTATTTACTGGTGATAGCAAGGTGGTTTGTTTATGCAGACGCAAACCGCGTTCTAAAACTACTTTTGGCGCTATATTTTATTTGTAATCCATACATTTAATTATGTAAGAGTATATCATAATTGGTTACAAAAACAGAACATGGAATGAGACGGAAGAAATTAAGGTCTCATTGCTATAACATTGTTACATTTTCCAATCTACACTGCATCCATGGGGTTGTCCTTCGGTGAGAATTTCTCGATACGAGAACACTGATCTTGAGAAAGAAATCTCATCCAAACGCGAAAAACATCGACACGGAACTTTGCTCTTGGTTCGAATTTTCACACCACCTTTATATCAGGAGTGAGAAGAACAAATATGGCGAATGAATGATATGGCATTAATTAATCATTCATATGTTTGACTTCATTACGAGTAAAATTGAGAAAGTATCAATGGATAATGGAAATTCTGAGTCCATCAGAACTCTCTCTCTCTCTCTCTCTCTCTCTCTCTCTCTCTCTCTCTCTCTCTCTCTCTCTCTCTCTCTCTCTCTCTCTCATAGTTATACGGAGCTTAACACCAACAGAACTTTCTCCATTTTGAAAAAGTTTCAATTAAGACTTGGATATTATATATCTAACATTATCATTGCAAATGAGATATACCCTAGGCTATCTTTTCAATATTAGATAACTGTTTACTTGCATTTATTATGATTCAAGACCTTGACCGAATAAAATGATTATATAATGAAAGACCACTGGTATATTTGCTTTCAAGAATTTTAATGTTTTATTTTATCTCCAACAATAATTAAGTTTCGCTAGAGTCAAGATACTTAATTATAAAAAAGCAATGTGAAGTTAAGATTATTTTTTTAAAATCATACGTAAAATATGTTATATCTTATCCGAAATGACAAAGGTGATAACTTTTAATGTTCGCCTGACCTGTAATTTAAAAAAGTATGATTTGATTGTGTTTATCGAGGCTTGAAAATTAAACAAACGGCGTGATATATAACCAGTTGTCGTAAGAAATGCCTATTTCACACAGGAAATTCATTTAACAGTACACTAATACAGATAACAATATATACAGGTCATGTTAAATTCAAAAATATAAAAGTACTTCTGTAAAGCTACCAATAAAAAATCCATCGGACGAATCGACATTGACCTATCGTTCATTGCTTAGAAACCAACGAGAGAATATCGGACAGGCATGCACCTTTGATAACTTCAGAAGTGGGATAAGTTGTCATGGAGAAGGAAGTATGAATACACTGCAGACCTGTCGGCAGTGAAGTCCAGATCAAATCTGTTTGTAGTCGATGTGATTAGAAGTTAATTATTAGGTAATGTCTTCGTCTAGTCTAGAATAATAACGTATATCTACATCTCCGACTGAGAACAGAATCAAATGAAGCATTTTGTTGCCTATATCATACAAATCCAGTTAGTATGTGTTCCGGTTCCACAGAAATCTTGGCTGATTTTATAAGAAAGGTTGCCAGTTTATTTGTGGGAGGTTGGTGGTTTCTTCAAGGGTACATTGTATTCGGAGTCTCTCCTCCACCGCTAAAAACTAAAACACCGTCATCATATGACTGACAAAAGTGCAGTGTGGCGTAAAATAAACCTACATCATGGATTAAGGGTAACGCAGCAAGATATTTAAGGTACTCTGTCTACCTTGACACGTTTTAATTTCATTTTTGTCGTTTTTATTCATCATTAACTTTGGTATTATGTTTATAATATTTATTTACGATTCATTCATTTTGCCTTTACCAAAAGACAACAATGTTGAAAACTAATTCCCTATCTTAAGAAGCTCAATGCATGTTAAAGCTTGTTGATTGCTTGGTGAAACACTGAGTCAACGCCAGTCACCAGATCATTAAGACGATCAATCAAGAACGCTAAACTGTGATAAAATACCATGAAGCAGATCTTCCTGCTTGAATAAAACTTCCTATTTCAAGGTTTGAGTTTGAGTTGAAGGGGTACTGGTTGAGATTTACAAGTGTATATATATATATATATATATATATATATATCTGTGTGTGTGTGTGTGTGTGTGTGTGTGTGTGTGTGTGTGTGTGTGTGATGTTTTATACTCATTAAATTCTAAGTTTCTGGCAATGTTTATTTGTAAACTTGGTGTATATCATTATTATTATAAGTTATCGTTTTACAGAAAAGCCAAAACAAATGGTAAAGACGGTGATTTTGTAACGAATTTATAATTGAGTAGAAAAGACATTATTTAAGGTTAAATGATAAGCTTAAATGGTTAACCAAATTCATCCAAGAGCAAAAAGATATAGATACCGTTGCTTTTGAGAAAGGTAGAATACGAAATAGTCTGCAATCTAAAATTATCAGCTAGCCATTTTTGTAAGATACGAAATAGAAATAGGCCATGATACCGAATCCTGTGTTCTATAATGAAGTATATGTGTACGCACTATGAGCATAAACAAAGGTAAATAATTGCTCATTGCCTCGATATCTAATTAAGTAAAGCAATTCACAGATGTTCAACGAGTTTGAACCATCCAATAGAATGTAGAATTAGCTATTTCATTTCCCCAAATTTGTAGAACCGTGAAATTGAATTCTGCAATAAAAGAAATTATCGGTAATAATTTTCTTTCCATCTCTATTTCATTCTAGTACAATAGAAAAGAGTGGCATAATAATAATAAAATAAAATAACTCCATACTGATACTTAAAATATTTCCGACATAGTATTTTAGTATACCACGTCTTTCCATAGAAAACAGCGACAGAAAATTTTGTTAAAAATATCGTTTTACAATATTGCTTAAAATCTTTATTATTATCCTTTGGGACACCTTAACACTTTTTTCAATAAAAAAGAAAACTCCTTTAATTGCTTTTTTTACTCCAGAACACACAATGATCTATTTTAGCAGACATTTTGTCACAGACTGTCCCTAACCTGCACGTCTTGCGGACAATATTGTACAGGGGAAAATAACTCCCGGTGTTAATATTGTATATATTGACGGAAGAAGCTGATGTTTACTGATCTTAAATTACTCACGATCCTCAAATTAAAAATAAACGCGATAGTGTCAAGAGAGAGAGAGAGCAAAACGTGAAAAATACAACTCGTTTAAATAAAGCCCTTTATAGTAACCGTTTTGAATAGAAACATATGTTATAAAAATTAATCTGTGCATATAAAATACCAAGGCTTTACACATAAGAAATGTTCTTTATCATAAAAAGTTAAATCCAGTATCCCGCCATATTTTAAAGTGAAGAGCACGTCCTTTTTTCTCACAGATTATACACCTAGTATTTCATCTAAATCCTCAACAATTTGACTACAAATTGGTTTACAGTGGTTAGTATCAAACAAATGCAGCAAACATTTGGTACATGTTAATGTAGTTCGCCCCCTCCGAATGCGATCCTATTGTACATGCCGAATGGGTGATGTTACCGTCTAAAGAAAGACACATAAATGATTTATTCTACGCGGTCCTAAGTGCATATAAGCACGTCCATGTTACAGGCGGCAGGTGGTTGGCAAAATCACTAAGACGAGGAAAACTTTATCTGAACAGTTACAACAGTGTAATGGTTGATAAACACTGAAACGAACCCTCTGTCCTTCTGTGTCAAGTGACCCAGAAGTGTTTGCCGAGCTATACGAAAAATGTAACTTCTTATGATAGTTCCCGAAACAGATGTAAACTACTTCCTGACAGGTGCTTGTCACAAGGATATGATGGATAGCAATTAATGTCAAAACTTCGCAAATGTTACGGGTGGTATAGAGAGCCGTCGTGACTCCGCAGTGAAATATTCGATTCGCAACCGAAGTGTCGCGGGTTCGAGTCTGAGAGGAAGCGGCTGGTTTTTCCTATTCTTTAGATGAGATATTAAAAACCGAGGTACCGTATTGCAGCAGGTGTCGTCACGTTAAAGAGCCCTCACTACTCAATGGCCGTGAGTGCAGGGCATAGGATATAATTTGAAGCCCTTCACTGGCATTTAGTGGCGTTTACATATGCCTGAAAGATTCTTGAGTTGGGCGTTAAACAAAAACATAAAAACAGGAACGGGCTCTTTAACAGGCGATATAATGATCTTGTTGGCAGTCACTATGTTTCAATAACTAAACTGTTGATTTACTCCAATATATTTCCATTAGTGGAACTCTTCATATTAACGATTTTTTATGGTAAATATTGATGTCCAATGAAATTGAACAATCCAGGAAGTAATAAAGATTGTTGAACTATGTGAGATTAAATTTGACCAATGGCGAGTGTCTGACACAGTATTTATCCCATGTCCTTTTCATTTAACAAAATTTAGTCACTTTTTGAGCCTATTACCAAACTTTGGCAAATCGAATATCTGAATTACCAAACTTTGGCAAATCGAATATCTGAATATCTGACATATTTTACATCCATGTCAATCTATCAAGCTACTTTGTTTTCATTTACACGTTATCGCGATTTCCCTTTAATCACGCGAGATTGTGATATTTTTGTTCTCCGCATCAAAAGAGTAATCAAAGGCCGGTAACTATTATATAACTATATCTATAATACAGCGGTAATGAGAAATATCAATTACAATTTACTACTACGGCCACCTGGGGAAAGTGACCAGTCTACAGGGGATACGTAGTACTCCACAACACCTGATCCCGCCTCTGTATTCCGGAGATCCGTGTCTCTACATTATTTTCTTTATTGTATTATTTTGCTTCAGGATTTACCAAACTGTTACTACTAGTTTATTTATATTATAATACCAGATAAACGCGAACCACTGTAGAAAATGTGGGTTGGGATAGGAATTGTATTTGCATGATTTGGAACTGTAACAAATTTTCCAGTACAGGTTCTGGGATTTCTTAATTGACATCAATCTTTGAATTCAGGTTAATAAAAAACAAAAAGTTCATATTCGTTTTGGTAGGTAGACTGACTATATTGTGTTGGGAAAAAAAAACATGATTTGTGCCCTTGCATATAGGATCAGATTGGGAATGATAATCGTATAAATAGACAGAAAAATAGCAGACACACATATTTCCTTGTGAAATACGTGGGTAGAACAAGCGTTCCATTGATGGGAAGTGAGTGCGTTTTACACAACAATACCGTAGCTACAGTAATCAACCAACGAAATATGAACACAGAAACTACAAAATGCAAAATACATGTATATAGGTAATACTCCAAGCTCTTGACCAATTTACTTAATCGAAAAAAATGCAAACACGTAGTTTTAATCTTACTAAGATAACTTCTATTAGGTGCTATTGACTTTCCACGATCATACATCATGTACGAAAGGAACTCATGCGTCAAAATCAACTTCATTTTCATACAAAAAAAACACTTCAAGACGCACGCTGTACAATTTACGACAAAGTTCTACGAGTTTGTTTCGGTACTTAGATATCTTCTTGATCATTTTTAGGTCAGCTATCTAAAATTTACTGTACTTACATTTCACCTTTCTATAATGTCTTCCAGTCCGTCCTAATGTTGTATCGTTTTTCTTACGAACATTACCAATTTAAATAAATCCTCTGAAAGCATCTTCAAGTCTCAGGATAAATACACAGCCGCTAAACTCATTATACTCATCAACATTTTGTTCCTGTTATTTTCCTCCTCAGATTTTGTCTTCTACTGCCAACACACTATGGAAAAGTCAAGCAGGCATCGGGTCATGACACGTTAATACAAAATATTGAAAAAATACAGGAGGGCATGTGCATGCAAAAGTTCGAAGAAAATGTACGGCAATTGTATGGCAATAAACTCATTATGGTATACACGTTTTGTTTACTTATGTTTTTTATTGGTTGGTGATAAATACAATATAATTCAGTTAGATAAAAAAGATCATAGCATTTGTTATATCCGCCATTATATAAATATATCTTCATCTAGAAAACGTGAACGAACATCAATCATATATATCTATGTCTTAGGTGAACCAATTTTACCACTGACAAAAGTCAAATGGTTTAGTTTTCAAAATACTGAATATCCAAATCAATGTTTTGGGATTTTTTTTTCAATTTGTTTTATAGAGGGCGCAGTTCGAATGGCCAAAGTCCTTGCGAAGCGAACTTAATGATGTTGAATTACCCAAATTTTCTAAAACAAATTTGATGACAAGATACTTAACTACTATACTGGAAAATGTTTTGTTGTAGTCATAATTAAATTTTGCAGGAAATATGTTCCCCTACTGTGATCAGATAGATTCTCGATAAATGCTTTTCATGTATAAAACAAGACTTTACAGAGAGCAGCGCTCTCTTTTAAGGCATTACCATAGTTCATATTAAGATTCATTCCACATAGATACACATAAATTGTAGTTTGGATAAGAACTAGCGCTTTTCAACCTACGAGCATTTAAGATACATGTACAGTAAAAAAAAAGTATTATCCCATAGATCACAGAATGCTTTGTACGGGAAATGATTTTCTTGTCAACTCACAGGGTATTGACAAGCTACACGCGATATGACGTCACAATACAATTTATTACGTAATTAATCTATGGCTTATATATCTTATGTAACTTAATGAGAATGCAGTACATAAGAGGTTAATATTTGAGTACAATGACATATACTTGTACATGCACAGCACAGCAGAAAAATAATCATGAGTCTGTTTAGTGAAAACGGAAATATCCACCCTAGTGGCGAGAGATTGTAAATTCAATCATCGCAAGACCTCGGATCGGACAACTAGATTCTTACGACTCGGGTGGAGATGCCATGCATGTAAGAAACTACCATATCTTATCACATGTATATTAAGATTATTGTTTAACCTCAACAATTCGATTTTTTGTGGACACTATCACAGACCTGTAATGGAACTTTAACACAGAATTTCATAAAATGTTATTTATTATTATTATGAACTGTTTTGTTTAAGCTATAACATGTCATTCATTGGATTGGTTTAAAACTTAAGTGGAGTTATAGTTACTTATATACTAAAGTGATAAAAAAACATGCAGGGTAAACATTCGTTCGAATTTAGTCTATTCATTCGATTGTTTTTATTTCAATTATGTTCTGTAATTATATGAAACATATTTAATCAATAAGTCAACAATATTGTATTATGTTTTAAACAAAACTTCATGAGTAAATGAATCGCACTTTACGGAACCCCAAATATATGAAGGTGATATAAACAGTTGAATTGAAAATTGCACACCTAAATTGTACACCGGTTTAATTCTCGAAGAGGTCAGTATACACGATGCCGACTGTCCTTGACAATTGGCCCTGACTATGTCTCGACAACAAAGCCATGCAACGCGCTATGGACACAGTCATACCGAACTGCAGAGCAACCTGTCGTTGCATTTGCAATACAATAGCCTGACCTCTCTGAAAATTAACTGTGAATAGCTGGATGCAATTTATATACGTCCGGAGTATCACGTGGTTTTATAATATGTTTTGATTAGGGTCTTGATCACTTAATATATGGTTGAGTGTTTTAGTGTACAGTGACAAATTTATACTCGTCTGACCCAATGTCATAATTTAAGGACACTAGACACTATATGTGACAAACAATGTTCAAAATTCAATTTAAAATAAATATCTAAACAATACAGAAAATTGGGAACATGAACTTCACAGAAATCTCCCATTAGCTTGTGTACATATACATGTTTACACACTCATAGAACATTTCTGCGAAGTAATGTTAATACCATTTATATTTTGAACAAATGAATTCGATTAATTTTTAGTATTTTGGACAATAAAAGACAAAAAAAAAACAGAAAAAAATGCAGTATAGCTGTATAATACAGAGAAGTATAGGAGGGCTGATAGAAGAAATGGGGTCTGTCTCTATTTCTTGTTAAAAATAAAAAGGAGTTCTATATCATTTTTGTGATACAAGGGGAAAATATATCCAATATTTATCTTATATGTAGATTTATATTTAGACTTACAGATCTGTCAACAGTTGCCTATAATGTTTTGAAATTTTTCTTCAATATTTTCAAAATTATTGGATGATAGGATAGAGCTATATGTTTTTCAGTCCTCAGGTTTTGTTTGAGGAGGTTCGTAAAGCCTTGATTCGATAATGATTCTTTAGAGTTACATGTATTGTATATGTATAGTTTTAATATTATAAAAACAAAGTTGTTAACTTTGTTTTTGTCTACAACAAATAATAAACTAAATAAAAATGTCTTTTTGTTAATGTTGAAATCTATATTTATCCTATTTATTTCATCTATCAAATCATTTATTAGTATTTTGCGGTTCTTTTTTAATTTCACATTCCCACATAATATGTTCAATTGTTTTAAACTCTTTTTGATATAAACCACAAATACTGATTCTTGAAATACCTATTTTATTCAATTGATAATTAATTGGTTAAATTTTATGATTTATTTTAAACTGAAACCATATTAATCTGCTGTTCTTTGATATATTAAAACACAACCATATACATGTATTTTATTCCATTCATTCTCTTGTATTTCCACAATTCTACGCCATTTAATTTGCCCAGAAATGATTGGATATTGTAATGTTCTAGCTTATTTGGGTCTAAATCTTCAAATTCTAGTCTGTAAGCATTTACTGTTACTTGTATTTCTTGTAACTCTAGAAAATTATATGTTATTTCATATGTGTCAATAAATTCATTAGAGTTCAATGGTATACCATCTTTATTATATAGTAAAAAATGAAGAAGTACCAATTAATAATCGAAGCTCAACTCCATTATGAATTAGATGCGCAATGGTCTCAACATCAAGAACAATTGCGAATCCCAAAGGGAATATAAACAGGTGTCCGGGAGTCAGCGTCCTTTGCTGGCATGCCACACCCGTCGCAAATGTCCCATGGAAATCTTTCTAATACGATCAACGGGTCAAATTCGGTGAAAAGGTCAAATTTGGTGAAAATGTCAAGTTCGGTGAAAAGCATGATTGGTGAAACGGGTTCACCGTTTGTGGCAGTGATCCAGAATGCTTTTTAATATCTCTGAGAGTGGGACTTCATAATGTTTAATCAGATCCCCTCATCTACCATAAAACTTCTTAAACGACGATTTCAAGCGTTCAACAACGTAACCTTGTGTAAGTAGTTTATTCACGAGTCGCTCTCAGAATAAAACGCTCATAAGAAGAGCATGCCCTGGCACAACGTATAAGTTGTGAAATGAAAACGCCATAGGCAGGAGAAGATGGTGTATTACTACTTAGAAAGGGGAAGTTCGCCATATGGAAAAAGCATTAATATGATATACTCCATTTGAAAACCACCTTTTTAAAAGATACACCTCCATTTTTAAAGAGCTGTTTAAAATAAAAGTATCTTAAGAAAACATTCAAATTAACTATTTTTGTATTTGATTTGTAGGTCTTCAAAAGAAAATAAAACATCTTTTCAAAATAAGTTTTTTAATTTTGTTTACGTTGTCTAGTAGATTCATTACTATAGTTTATTTAGTATATTGTATTTATTTCTTTTTCTAAAATTTGTAGACTTTCACATTCAGCTCTTAAAATTGTTGTGTTCCAGCATAATTGCAATTCTGATATAAATGATTTTGAATTCAACATTCGAAACCCATCCTCCTAATTGTTTTTTATAATAACATCCCGCTTAATATTATATGGCTTGTTGTTCCAAACAAAATTAAATAGCAAATTGTTTACAACTGTTTTACAATCTTTCCGACTGGAGTCAAATATCTTTTTAACCAACATTTAAGTATTGTTATCAGTTTAACTTATTTTTTTATCATTATTTATCATAATCATTCTATGTAGGTCAAGATTAAAATGTATTCCCAATAATTTGAATGAATTTCTACCCCATTGGAGAAACCACTGTGGACAAAAATTTCTTAGCTATATTCTTCACTTCTTATCCAAAATTAATTGCGTTTTATAATAATTCATTTTTAACCCAGACATACAAACAAAATAGTTTAATTCTTTTAAAGCTGCATCTAGTGAAGGTTCCGAATCATCTCGAATAAGTTCTGTATCGTCTGCAAATTGTGATATTAATACTTCACTACCATAAATTGTTATACCTTTAATTTTATCAGTATGTATTATTTCGATAGCCTTCATTTCAGCACGTACAATGAAGATATATGGGGAAATAGGGTCCCCCTAGTCTGTCTACAACCCTACCCTATTGTAATATTATCTGAGATGTTACAGAAAAACTTGATATTGGTAAGTAAAATATTTATCTACTGAGTAACAGAACTTCCAAAACCTAAAATAAAGTAAGGTCTTCCTAATAAAACCCCAAGAAATGATATCAAAAACCTTTTCATTCTCAATACAAAGAAGTAATCCGGATATATTTGTTTCTTCGGTGTATTGGTAAAGGTCATATATAAACCGGGTATTTTCTCCAATGTTTGATCCAGTTTGATCACCTTTAATCAGTTTATCTGAAACAGTTTTTAATCTTAAAACACTGACACCTGACGCTATTTTGTATATAATATTTGATAATGTTATTGGTCTCCATTTTTTTAAATATTGATGTGGTTTGTCTGCTTTTGGTAAATATGTAATAATTAAAAAAAATGATAATCCGATAAAACCCAAGTTATATACCCATAGTTAATTGATCTTGAAATTATTTTTCCTATTAGTTTAAAATAAATAAATATATATATATATATCAAGAAATTCGCAATATCCTGGACTCATCATTTGTTTTCCTTACATTTCTTTTTCCTTCAATGTTTAATTCACATCCGTGTAATGTCTCAAGCAAATACCAGTTAATTTTTACTTAAATATGATATTTTACTCTAAATAATTTCACTCGCTTGTACAATTTAAGATATATTTTATTTACGTTTTTGACATTTTAGTCATATACACATTAAAGGAACAGATCATTTTCCAGTTACGTGAAATCAAAGGGTCCATCAATCCAATATATTACTAAAATAAAAGTAAAATAATCTTGACCCACCATGAATTTGAAAGAGTACTATAAAATATTATTAATAATAATAATAATATTAAAAAATAAACTTTGCACAGATATTTCTCAACATATACTGAACACCTTTCTCTTGTATATGTCTATAGTAAAAGTGCTTCGTTTCTGAGATATTTCAAGTTAAAATTTAAAGAAAATTTTCAAATTAAGCTGTGACCTTGACCTTTTATCCGATGACCTTGAAACTTTGCAAAAATATTCTTCAGCCTATCCTCTACAAATCTCCAACAGTAACATATATATAAAAGTTCTATAGTTTTTGAGCTATTTTGAATTGAAAATATCAAATTGAGCTGTGACCTTGACCTTTGATCCGATTACCTTGAAACTTTGCACAAATATTCTTCATCGTATTCTCTACAAATCTCCAACGTAACATATATATATATAAGTTCTGTAGTTTTTGAGCTATTTTGAGTTGAAAATTTCAAATTGAGCTTTGACCTTGACCTTTTATCGATGACCTTGAAACTTTGCACACAATATCTTCAGCGTATTCTCTACAAATCTCCAACAGTAATATATATATATATAAATGTTCTATAGTTTTTGAGCTTTTTTGAGTTGAAAATATCAAAATGTGCTTTGACCTTGACCTTTGATCTTGACCTTGAAACTTTGCACAAGGATTCGTCAGCGTATTCTCTACAAATCTCCAACAGTTAAAACATATATAAAAAAGTTCTTATAGTTTTTAGTATTTTGAGTTGAAAATTCTAAATTGAGCTGTGACCTTGACCTTTGATCCGATGACCTTGAAACTTTGCACGAATTTTCTTCAGCCTATTCTCTACAAATCTACGATAGTAACATATATATAAAAGTTTCATAGTTTTTGAGCTATTTTGAGATGTAAATTTCAAATTGAGCTATGACCTTGATCTTTGATCCGATGACCTTGAAACTTTGCACAAATATTCTTCAGCCTATTCTCTACAAATCTCCAACAGTAACATATATGTAAAAGTTCTATAGTTTTTGAGCTATTTTGGGTTGAAAATTTCAAATTGAGCTGTGATCTTGACCTTTGATCCCATGACCTTGAAACTCTGCACAAATATTTTTCAGCCTATTCTCTACAACTCTCTGACGTAACATATATATAAAAGTTCTATAGTTTATGAGCTATTTTTGGTTGAAAATTCCAAATTGAGCTGTGACCTTGACCTTTGATCGGATGACCTTGACATTTTGCACAAATATTCCTCAACTTAAACTGGACATCTTTCTTATGCATATGTCTATAGTAAAAGTGCTTCGTTTCTGATATATTACAAGTTAAAATTTTTAGAAAATTTTCAAAATGACCTTTGACCTTGAACTTTGAGCCGATGACCTTGAAACCTAACACAAATATCTTCAGTCTATTCTCTACAAATCTCAAACAGTAACATATCTATAAAAATTCTATAGCTTTTGAGCTATTTTGAGTTGAAAATTTCAAATTGAGCTGTGACCTTGACCTTTAATCTGATGACCTTGAAATTTTGCACAGATATTTCTCAACATATACTGAACATCTTTCTCTGTATATGTCTGCAGTAAAAGTGCTTCGTTTCTGAGATATTTCAAGTTAAAATTTTAACAAAATTTTCAAATTGAGCTGTGACCTTGACCTTTGACCCATGACCTTGAAATTTCACATGAGTATATTTGAGCACATTTCCTTTAAATCTCCTATGCATATGTCTATACTAAAGTTTAATAGTTTAAGAGATATTTGGATTTTAAAATTTCAAATGCTTCTGTGACCTTGACCTTGAATCATGTGACCTTGAAACTTTTGGTGCATATGCAGCCTGTAAAACTGAACAACTTTCTCATGCATATGTCTATAGTAAAAGTGCTTACGTTCCGAGATATTTTGACATTTATATGATTTTTGACTTCAAAAATTTAACCCCTATTTTGAGCCCCTAGCGAGCTTTTTTCAGGGGACACTCAGATCAAATTTAAAACCGATGTGCACAACTACAATCTTTGGCCTTTCTGAAAATCTAAACAGATTTGCTGTAGCTTCACTAATTACTAGATGATGTAACAAGATCGGACATCAAAAAATCGAAAAAGGGAGATAACTCTTAAAAGAGAGGGAAATTTGAAAAAATGAGAAAACCAATTTTAGAATTTTGATGCTTCATATTTGCTGAAAATTTGAGCGAAATCGATTCAGCCGTTGTTGAGCTAGAGATGAAACAAAATTGGGTTGGAGAAAAATAAAAAAGAAAAATAATAATAATAAAACAATAGGGTCATCCGACCTGAAGTCGGATGACCCTAATAATGATAATAATAATAATAATAATAATGATAATAATAATAATAATAATAATAATAATAATAATAATAATAATAATAATAATAATAATAATAATAATAATAATAATAGTAATAATAATAATAATAATAATTATAATAATAATAATAAAAATAATAATGATAATAATAATAATAATAATAATAATTACAACATATAAATCAGTTATAGATGGCGACAATATATAGAATTACGTTTCGAGAATTGATGATTATTTTTATTCTTATTATCATCGTCGTCATCTTCACAGGCAAGAACAATACTGAAGATACATTAATAATATAGTATTGTATTGAATGAAAAGTCTTCTGGTTACATGAAAACAGATGCAAGTGTACATACAAAGTGATTAACATGTGTATAAACTCTGAAAATATAATATTATTACGCTATATAAATGTACGTATTTGGGTAAATGTATTTTCAAACGTACAAAATTATAGACTCTATCTGTAAATCAATATGAACAAGAAGGTATATACGAATAAATGATTTAAATGACATTTTTCCTTACAAAGAAGAACGTTAATAATATTCTTTCAAGATATTCCCGTGAAGACCCTCTGTAGACCGCTATATCATCAGTACGGTTCTTATATTACAAGGCACCGAAATAAAAAGAGACAAATTTATCTTTACATTTCAGTTAAGGTGAAAATTAGCTTAATCGAGCACTTATTTTGATACATTTTGACGCCAATCTTTGTTCTAAGGAAATTGACGGATAAAAGTAGAGAATGAGAAGTGACAGCTAGGCATCCCCAGCGGAGTAAATTACCATAGCGTGATTGATCAGAATGTTACAATCATTTTACAACGATTTCCCTGGCTTGATAGACTTGTCTTTTATATCCAGTCATCAGTACCCTTCACTACAAAATAGATGACTAGTAACGTCCAGGCAATGGAATTAAGTCGGTATTGTCATTAATTAAAGGGGCTTTAGATGTCCTACGTGTATTTGATGTACAAAAACAAATAAGAGCGATACACAAGCATAAAACATTTTACATCCCTATGTATTTTGTGAAAATAAGGCCAATGTGGTATTCATATACAAATAGTAAGATTGAGTCAACCAATTGCAAGTGAATAATTGCCAAACTTGGTTTCTCAAGCAATTTTCACGTAATAAATTGGAATATAAGGATGTTTATGCCTGTGTATATTTCATTTTTATTATTTATATCAATCCAAGGAACATTATTGGGAAAATCGAAGCCGATGCCTTTAAACGTGTAGCTAATCTTTTTTGCATCACAGAACCATATTCCTTCTACACCATTTTCTTTGCAACATAGTATCAGAGCGATGGCTTAAAAGTTTGCCTACATAAAACTTTATCAAATATTATAAAGATACTGTTATAGTTTTGAAATATTAAAAGAAAACTCAAAACAACCGTTTATATCAGTCTCTTGAATTAATTAAATTGTTTTGCAAACAACACCACTAAGTATGACACCCGCGGGACCAAAGGGCTACAGCGTCTACACTGAAGTGACCTACTTATATCAATCTTCATGTGTATACTTGGTCCTGGATAATATTCTTCTCTACATGTATGGATTATTAGGAGAACCTGAATACCTTTAAAGAAAACAACCATTATGCCTTCTACCTAAATTGTGGAATTAATTCCTCTGGTAACATGGGTGCAGGGTCTTTGATGGGGTCAATATGGTCATATAGTGACAATGTACTTTATATTTAAAAACAAATACTTCTCATTTATGGATTATAAAGCAAACCTGAAAACATTTTCAGAAAGAGCATAAAACCATCTAATTATGTTGCGAAATTTGTTACCCTTGTAACAAAGGTTTGGGTCCGGTTTGAGACAAATTTAGCGAGCTACTGATTATATATCAAGTCTTACAATTTTCCGTTCTGCGTCTTTGAATTGTTAAGTAAAAATAAATCAAAATCTTACAAAGAGCATACATTTTCATATTGAATTTGTAAAGACGCTGTACCTCGGTACGGGTACAGGGGTCTCAGTTGTAGACAATATAGCCAAAGATGATGGTATTCCACGTCTCAGAAAATACGTGTCTCCGTGTTTATGTGCCAATTCGTATCAGGGGACCGTCACACTGTGTCACTTGTTTATATAAAATAGGTATTTTATTCCAAGGATTGGAAATTCCATGGTTTTCTCTTCCGATAAAGATCGCGTTTTATAATTCGCGAATCGGAGGAAGCATTGATATAAAATCAGATTATGTAAACTTGAGTATTTTAAAGTATAAAATTATTAATCATTAAATATCTATATGATTTTTAAAATATTTTGTTCAATATTTTTTAATTGGTGGATTTATCAACACCTGGAACATAGCGAATTATAAAACCCTTTATTTCCACATGGCATTTAATACGATGTGTCTATAATATACTCAGCACTGAACACATTAACTCTTTGATCCCGGTAGCCATATTTGGACTCATCCATTTCAAACAATGGTAAATTCCACTGTCAGAAATCGGGAGTGTATAATGTAGAATCTAAATTTCAAAATGATTTTACATTCAATTTTAACCTGTTCACCCCTAAATTTTCACAATATACTTTGCAGTTCCTGATTCGCGAGAGCATAAATGTGACCACGTGTGTTTATGTGGTAAAGCCTTATTGATGTGTTGTAGTAAACACACTACTTATGTATGTCTAACAAACTGCAAAACACCTTGAGATAAAAACCAAGTATTTTTGAAATTAGGTAACTAGGCAGACGATTTCAACATCTGCCTCATGTATGGCTACTTTTCATAATCATAAAACCAATGTTTTAAATTTGTAAAAAGGAGCCGAACCAACTACCCAGACGATAGTTTCTGTCATTGAGACTTCATCAGTTGAACTCGAATTCAAAATAGATATAGGGTTCCGAAAGAACACAGGGGTAACATACAAGGCCAACATAGCCCTATGTATTTCAAAATCCTCTAGGGGTATTCACTGTAAACTGATGACTACTTTAACTTGTGAAGAGTTTAGAATTTAAATTTTGCTATCAATTCGAAATATTACTTTAGTAGATCTATACAATAATCATCTGTTATCGAAATATCAGGTAATGGGTTTTTTATACCCTGGGGGACTGAAACGGTCCACCAGCAGTTTAAATAAACCAATGGTTGTAAATATTTTAACATATTTTAATACCAAAATTATAGTTTGGCCAAAACAAATGCCCAAGTATACCATTTCTGTCAATAAGACTTCATCAGTTGAACTCGAATTCAAAATAGATATAAAATGGTACAAAAAGTGGTACCATACACGGCCACAAAATAACATAAATGTATCTTAAATCCGTATTAGAATCCCTCTAAGAGTAATCAATGTAAAGGATTAATATCTGAATGACAATACATAATGGATTTCTTTGTCAGTAATCACTGATTTAAATTTGAGAATATTAGATATGTAAAATAGAATGATTTCTCAATATCATTAAAGTAGTTTAACGGTCAAATCAAAATGTGAATGATATTTCTAAACGGTTGATACATAACAGAATTATATCGAAAAAATACTTATTTCTTAATAAATGAAATAGGTTTTCTCATTATCTGTTTTCCTTACCTGCGATGTAATCCAAATTCCACATCGAACAGAACAGAAAATGTAAAATAATATATATAATCAAGGAAACAACCAAACCATATTGCAAAATCAAATGCAACTGTGGTATAAACTGTGTATGTACAATTGTAAGGAAACGAAATATTTTGAATTAAATATCTTAGTTTTGATATCTTGCTTTTGAAGTAACGAATCTTAGTGATGATTACATCTACAAAGTTTCTCATCCGTAAGATCTGATTTCATTTCCGCAGTCGAACCTCGTTATCTAGACGTCGTCGGGATCAAGTAAAAAAAATCGAGATAAACAGGTTATCGAGTTAAAAGGTTTGTCACTCAGTAGCATCCTGATTATTTCTTCTCATGAGCATCTAGGTTATTGCCAGAATACTTACAGGCCTAAAAGTATATCGTATGTAAACAGGAAGTTTGTGAAGACTTTTATTAATTGTATTTACTCAAAAACGATGTAGAAGGCACATTTTTTCAGTACAAGTCATATCATCACATAATGATGTATTAACACCGACATTAGCATTGTGCATTGTGCATATGGTAATTGATATAGCGATAGTTTTTCGATTGGCACTCTTCAATTTCGAATTCTGGGACTAACATGACATAAAACTCGTGGCAGAATACAGTGAAATTTTCTTCTTTCGTAACAGTTTCTACCCCTAGTGGCAGTGAAACATGAACTATCGTATCAAGCTTACTGTATTGCAAAAGTTGGCAACGATTGTTTATTCCTTCATGGAAACTGTGTATCTGGAAGAGAATCTTTGTTTAATGATCACAATACTGATATATCATCTTCTGGAACTCAAAATGGCCCTCACGTTGATATTTGTTTCTCCAATGACAAGTGTTTTGAGAACCTTCGTGTTTGACTTATAAAGTTGTCGCGCTTTAAACCATACAATTTCTCACCTCTATTCTGAGCGGGTCCGAACCACGTCGGTTCTTAATTTTAAGAGTACTTGTTTTGTGTATATCAAACTGATAAAAAGACGCTTAATCATAACAACTCATAAAACGGTAAAAGTAAAAAAGAGACCACATGATAACACTTTTTGTTTTGTTAAGTATAATTCATTACTCAATTCGTTTTCCTCATTATAATGATAACACGTTTGACTTGACGGCCAAACCAATGTTCTTTACAAGGTGTTAAATACTGGGAATTGAATACAACCATATTAGAAAATGACCCTTATTGCTAATACGTATAAGTATGTTGATTAAAGAATAAAAACGAGCAGAAATTCACGCACTTTACGACTGCTAATATTCATGATGATTATTATAATCAGTTACGTCATAAAAAAGTTTATAATGTGAAACCGGTAGAAGATTACCAAAAAAAAAAAAATCAAACTAGAAAAAAAATCAAATCATACTTTCCAATAAGTATATATTCACATGGAGCCTTATAAAACCTGCCTATATTTCCTGGAGTATAAGTTTAATAGCATTTATATTATTTGACTATATAATTCATGATATGTAGATTTTTTCTCGCTAGTTCCTAGTTGGACAATATGATATTCGGTGCAAGTGTCCTGGGGACCATGTGCAGACATTCGTGGAATATCACGATTTCAGGTTAGTGAACATTTTACCAAAGTGTGATGAATATAACTCAAGAACACTCCAAGTGACAATTACTTTTGATGAAGACCGTTGTTTTAAGTTTTATACTAGTAATTGATTTTAGTGTTCTGTCAATGCTATCTATGAACATGTGTTAAATATCAAAAGGCATATTTACTATATTTAGCGTATGACAACCAACCTATAACATACAAACATAGTTGATATTGGATAAACAGAAGTGGTGCCAGGTGTCATGGAATAGCATCAGACTATACCGGTCAGTTACAGATGCCGGGAGTCCAAATTCAAATGAAGATTCATCAAAGGGTACAAAGCTGGTCATAATCTGTGTATATGATTCGTTGATCACTTTTGATAAATAACCCAGAATCGTACACAGTGAAATAATTGCAATGTTATCGATGATTGTAAGATTTGAATTTATCGACTCAAAAAGAATTTGGATTTAGTTATTAAAACACAAACCCATTTGTTGATTAGAAATCCGTAGCTTGTTAATTATTAGAAGAATGTAACATTTACAACCAGCTACCGTGGCTCAATAATTTAACAATGCATCATATATTCGTTTCCCTCAGAGTTAAATATGATAGCAAACAATCCATTTTAATACATACGGTTTACGGTTGCGTGTATTTCATCCTAACCACATTTACCACACCATTACGTTATTGGTTAGATGCGTCTGTTTTATGTTTCTCCGTTGTGTAAAGACTTATACAAGTCACTCATAAATCGACAGTCGTCATTGCGTTTGATATCAATACTTTACCCGCATCTCAAAATTAATGATGACTAAGATAAGTTAAATATCCTCATCAAAGTATTTGATATTTAAAATAAATCTGTAAGATAGTTGGCATCTCTGCACTGAATTTTATCATCGCTGGTAACATACACAGAATAGAACAAATAAACTATCTACAGTCCATATGACAATAAAACTTCCCCATGCTCTATTCAGCATTGATTTCGATGTGTACCGTTATGAAAGCGTATCCAGAAAACAGCGTGTCATCCTTCTCTGTCTCTCTCTCTCTCTCTCTCTCTCTCTCTCTCTCTCTCTCTCTCTCTCTCTCTCTCTCTCTCTCTCTCTGTCTCTCTCTGTCTGTCTCTCTCTCTGTCTCTCTCTCTCTCTCTCTGTCTCTCTCTGTCTCTCTCTCTCTCTCTCTCTCTCTCTCTCTCTCTCTCTCTCTCTCTCTCTCTCTCTCTCTCTCTCTCTCTCTCTCTATTAGGAATTGATGGGTAATAGTATTATTAGTAGTGATAGTTTAAATATGATTTCGAGCTTAAATGATGAATACCTAATGACCAAAACGATCGTCTTGAGTATTCGGTGTAGCCTTTTCAAAACTACAACTTTGGTATCATGACTATTATATTTAGAATTACCATGTGGTTTCAACTGCTTTTGGACCTTTTGAATTCCCGGGGATGTAGATAAAGAATAATAATATCTATTTCAGTAAAGTTATACTTCGTATGGATAACTTCTCTACGTTTATATTCTAACCAGTCAAAAGCAAATATAGCAATTTTCACAGTGGTTATTCTCGGACGGTTTGGGGTATACATTCTGTTTTAGTACTTAGTTATTATGTTATGATATAGCTATGTTACGTTTTCCGATTTCTCATTTTTGTGTTTATTTCTATGATACTTATTTATCAAAGAAAATATACACTTCGAAACTTGCATCAGTAAAACCAGCATAGAAAATATACACTTGGAAACTTGCATCGGTAAAACCAGCATAGAAATATATACTTCGAAACTTGCATCGGTAAAACCAGCATAGAAAATGTACACTTCGAAACTTGCATCGGTAAATATACACTTCGAAACTTGCATAGGTAAAACCAGCATAGAAAATATTCACTTCGAAACTTCGGTAAAACAAGCATAGTTGGTGTTAAAAGTCGGTAACATTCAATTCAACATAGTGAAAAAATGCTACTATTATTGTAAAGGGCAATATGTGTCACAGCTCGGTGACTTTTCCAGTGATTTTAATACAAAAATGTATGCTTTTTGGTACATAGGGAAATAGGTGAAAAACATAAAAACGAAACAACAGTAAAGAATATAGGTCGCTAAATAACAGAGAATAGGTTTGAAGGCGTTTTCTGGTACATGTGTATATGCAACCGTTTGTAAGCATATCGAAAATTAATTTTCCTTTTTGTTCAGTCCTCCAACTAGAGTGGATATCTTATAGTGTTTGCTCCCAATATTGATGATGATGATGATGATGATGATGATGATGATGATGATGATGATGATGATGGTGGTGGTAATGATGATGATGATGATGATGACGACGATGATGATGATTATGATTATTATAATAATTATTATTTTTTTATTATTATTATTAGTAGTAGTAGTAGTAGTAGTAGTAGTAGTAGTAGTAGTAGTAGTAGTATTATCATTATTATTATTATTATTATTATTATTATTATTATTATTATTATTATTATTATTATTATTATTATACAAAATCTTTTATCAGAAATTTCAAATATGTTAACACGCAAGTTTTTTTGTGTGTGTGTGGTTCAGACTACTAAACGGGCTGTGTTACTACTTATATAACTGTATTTCATTACACACATAATGTATGTCAGATGTACACTGTTAGGAAGTAAACATCGTATTAATTAGGAAAATATTTACGTGTTATCAACATTATATCTAGTGTTACTTGATTTTTTTTTGATATATATATATATTTGTGTGTGTGTGTGTGTGTGTGTGTGTGTGTGTGTGTGTGTGTGTGTGTGTGTGTGTGTGTGTGTGTGTGTGTGTGTGAATATATATTCTATATCACTAAAATGCCTAAAGATACGGACAAAATTAGTCAAATTTCGGGACGTCCTGTCCCTTGCGCAGAACAATTATTATATTATTATTATTATAAAATTATTATAATAACAGAAACGTAAACATACACACTCGCACACAAACACACACTCTCACCCACAACCGGCCCTAATAGATTAAATTAATTTTGTTGTTTCTTGTTATTGTCACTTAGTTCTATTCACATTTCGTAGGTAGTTCAGTTTTAGCTTGATTATTTAGCTATCCATCCGTTTGATTTCAACTTTGCAACTTGATAACCTTAAACATAAAACATGTAGTATTTCTTTAATTATCCGGTTACGTGTGTGTGAGTGTCCATGTCGTTAGTCATTTTAGTGATTTATATATTCTATTCCTGAATTGTATCTATATCTATTAGGTATATCTATTAGGTTCGACACCCTAGAATATATAGTGTTGAGAGAGAGAGAGAGAGAGAGAGAGAGAGAGAGAGAGAGAGAGAGAGAGAGAGAGAGAGAGAGAGAGAGAGAGAGAGAGAGAGAGAGAGAGAGAGAGAGAGAGAGAGAGAGAGAGAGAGAGAGAGAGAGAGAGAGAGAGAGAGAGAGAGAGAGAGAGAGAGAGAGAGAGAGAGAGACCTTTGATAACACAGAAGTAGGTTCAGTTTCCATTGAGGGGTAAGCATCCCCTGTCGACCGCTGATATCCGCCTTGAGTCAACTGCCAAATTGTGAAATACAAATGAGGCAAGTGAGAAATAAAGCCCGTATATACGACCACCTTAGAACCTCATTCCTTTTGAATGTTGATGATTTGTCTTTCACTTTTTACAAATCAACAATTGTTTTTGAAAAACAAATTCTCTGTCAAGAAAATATACGATAATTAGATTTTGTTGGGTGAGCTTTGGTGGATTATGTATAATTTACAAAGGTTATCAATGATGTGATGTTCGTACCCATTGTTTCACAACATGGCGATTGGATTCAAATGCATTGAATTGGAGGGTGCACCAAATATGTCATTTTATTTACGGTGATTGCTTGATATTTGAAAACCCCAAACCTAATTATAAATATCTAATACAATTTAAGCCCGTATCCTCTTCTATATTTTGTCATGCGCGCTTTAATAGTAAGATAGTTTAGAACACATAAAACTGCAAATTTTACTGGAACCAAAGTTAATTAACATTGATTTTGTTGCTATTTCTCAACTAACACTAAACGTATGGCGACAGGATTGTTGTAAAATCTGTATTCGAAGTGTTATCTTTGAAAGAATATGACATGGAGAAAAAAGTTTGAGAGACAAAAGCATGTACGATTGACGTACTCTGCCTACGACACAGAGTTAATCGATGATTTTATTTAAATAGAATCACTCACATTAAGAACTGTAATCATAGCATGTGTTTAGAAATATGCAAAGGTGTTCATCATCTACTAAAAATGCAAACAAGGATGTTGAAATTATAGGTTACAAAACAGGAGACGGAAATATTGAATTTTAAAGGAAACATATTGAGGTAATTCATCAGTGCTTCTGATAATAGAACTATCAAAGTAGTATGGCAAGTTCCGTTTCTGTTTCACCTTTAGTTAAATATACACCGACAAGTGTGGATTGATCAGGAAGAGCGGCTGATATATTTTAGTTTTGTAATGTGATTGTGCTGATAAGGTTCTTTATTAGATATTGATGTGTGAAGCTGTCGTTTACTTTAAAGTGGTATAGCTGTGTATTTTTTTTTTCAAAATTCTCCCATTCATACTACTTAAATTGATCTACAATAACAGAAAATAATAAACACAGGCATAACAAATTCTTAAACTCCCGAATATTTTGTGAAAATTGCTTCAGAAAACCTGGTTGGCACCTTTTTCACTTGCAATTGAACACCTCAGCCTTCCTATTTGTATATACATACCACGCTGGTCCTGAACTTATTTTCACAAAACATATAGGAATATAATTTTTTTTATATCTGTGTATATCTCTGATTTGTACTTGTACATCAAGTAGGATTAGTAGCATTCAAAAATATCTAAATACTATTCAATACCCCATAAATCGTTAAAATTGTGTTTATACTTTCAGTATTTCTTTTATATTCACGTAAATAATTATGCCAATTTCTTCAAGATAAAAATAAATAAAAACGACTTGTCCACAAATAGTCGATTTATTATTTCCCCTAGATTTATAATACAATATACATTTCCATAGATATGTGAGTAGAACTTGTAATTCGACATTTAACTTCATATGATATATAAATAGTCATAAACGAATGTATTAGTTCTAAAATCACACAAGTAATATCCATATCTTTTAGTTTTGATATTAAAGTCGATGTCGTAATGTTGAAATCGATGTAGTAATGTTGAAGAAGGTGTAGTAATGTTGAAGTCGGCATAGTAATGTTGAAGTTTATGTAGTAATGTTGAAATCAATGTATTAATGTTGAAGTTTATAAAGTAATGTTGAAGAATATATAGTAATGTTGAAGTCGATGTATTAATGTCAAAGATAAGTAGACATAGTAATGATAAAGATGATAATGTTAATACTAATGTTGAAGTCGATGTAGTAATGTCGTAGTCGATACAGTCATGATGAATTTGATATAGTAATGTTGAAGTCGATATAGTAATGCTAAATTTGATATAGTAATGTCGAAGTCGATATAGTAATGTTGAAGTCGATGTAGTAATGTCGAAGTCTCTGTAGTAATGTCGAAGTCGGTAAAGTAATGTTGAAGTCTCTGTAGTAATGTCGAAGTCGATAACGTAATGTTGAAGTCGATGTAGTAATGTGGAAGTCTCTGTAGTAATGTCGAAGTCGATAAAGTAATGTTGAATGTCGATGTAGTAATGCCGAAGTAGATATAGTAATGTTGACGTTCATGTAGCAATGTCGACGTCGATGTAATAATGTAAAATCGAATTAGTAATGTCAAGCTTGATATAGTAATCTTGACGTTGATGCAGTAATGTTGAAGTCGACGCAGTAATGTCGAAGTCGATTTAGTAAAATCAGAAATACTAATGTTGAACTCGATGTAATTATGTCGAAGTTAATAAAGTAATGTTGAAGTTGATGTAGTAATATTGAAGTTGATGGACTAATGTTGAAGACGGTTTAGTAATGTCGCAGTTGATGTAGTGATGTGGATGTCTCTGTGGTATTAATGTTTAAGTCGATATGATAATGTTGAAATTGATGTACTTATGACGAAGTCGATGTAGTTATCATGAAGATAATGTAGTAATGTTGAGTTTGATGTAGTAATGGTGAAGTCGATGTAGTAATGTTGAGGTTGAAGTAGTTATGTCGAAATTGATGTACTATTAAAGATGATGTAGTAATGTTGAAGTCGATGTGGTAATGTTGAAGTTGATGTACTAATGTCGAAGTCGATGTAAATATCTTGCAGATAATGTAGTAATGCTGAGTTTGATGTAGTAATGTTGAAGTTGAGGTACTAATGATAGAGTCGGTGTATTAATGTCAAAGTCGATGTAGTAATCTTGAATATGATGTATTAATGTTGAGGTTGATGTATTGATGCTGAAATTGATGTGGTAATGTTTAAATTGATATGATAATGTTCAAGTTGATGCATTTAAGGCAAAGTCAATGTAGTAATGTTACAATCGATGTAGTAATGTCGAAATCTCTGTTGTTAATTCGGATTTGGTATAGTAATGGTGACGTTGATGTAGTAATGTCGAAATTGTTGTAGTAACGTCGAAGTCTCTGTAATAAAGTTGAAGTCGATGTAGTAATGTGGAAGTCTCTGTAGTAATGTTGCAGTCGATGTGATAATGTTGCAGTCGATGTAGTAATGTTGAAGTTGATGTAGTAATGTTGAAGTTGATGTAGTAATGTCGAAATCGATGAAGTAATCTTGAAGATGATGTAGTAATGTTGAGGTTGATGGAGTAATGTTGAAGTCGATGTGGTAATGTTGAATTTGATTTATTAATGTCGGAATAGATGTATTAATATCGATGTAGTAACCCTGATGATGATGTAGCAATGTTGAGGTTGATTTAGTTAGGTTAACGTTGATATGATAAAGTTGAAGTTGATAAAGTAATGTTAAAGTTCGTATTAATGGCGAAGTCAATGCAGTAATGTTGAAGTTTATGTAGTAATATCAAAATATCTGTAGTTACGTAAATTAGAATTAGAAATAGTAATGTTCAAGTTGATGTAGGAATGTCGAAATCGATATATATTAATATCGAAGTCGATGTAGTAATATGAAGTCGCTGTAGTAATGTCGAGGTCTCTGTAATAAAGTTGAAGTCGATGTAGCAATGTGGAAGTCTCTGTAGTAATGTTGCAGTCGATGTGATAATGTTGCAGTCGATGTAGTAATGTTGAAGTTGGTGTAGTAATGTTGAAGTCGCTGTAGTAATGTCGAAGTCTGTAATAATTCTAAAGTCGATGTAGTTATGCTGAAGTTAATGGACTAATATCCAAGTCGATTTAGTAATGTCAAAGTCTCTGAAGTAATCTCATATGTAATGTAATAAGTCGATATAATAAAGTTAAAGTCG